>JARQTI010000420.1:1056226-1148801 GCA_030142655.1 Trachelus tabidus | reverse complement strand
AAAATATTACAACCCTTTCTATATTTCTTTTATAATGTAAAATCGTTAAATCAACTATATACTTTTCTCTCAGTGTGGCTACCTTAAGCGTGACAAATCTATGAAGTCTGCTGCTACGTAGGTATACGAGCATCAGACACCTGGTGCATCCACGTGAAATGGTGGATACATCACTTTTACTTTTTCGTTTCTTTATTTTTTTCTCATACTACTTTCACGAGATATTTTTTTTGTATTTTAAATATACTGAGATTAAGGTGCATCTCGAATATATGATATTATTTGATATGGAGTGTGTATCATATGTTGCTATAAATAATTAACAAATTTTTCGAATATCACTTTTCCTCATTAGGTAATAATCATGACTGTCTATTTGGATACCTAATGCTTAAGACTGTTCTCTGCCTTGTTTGTCAATTCGAATTGGCATACTCTTCTTTCTTTTTCCCTGTTTTTAAAATTCACGATTAAGCCGTCAGACTGACATTTTATTTCCCTTTTCTCCACGTTCTTTAATACTTTTTGTTATCGTTTCTCCTTCTACCAGAGAAATTCGAGGTGTTTACGATAAATAAAACAATTCCTTCATTGAGATTTACATTTTCAGGCTCTCGTGTCATTCCGAAGCAAGGAATCAATAATCGACATCCAATGAGCTGGAAATGCGAGTTACATAGTAAAGCATACTGTACAAGAAACACAGAAGGTATTGAATATCCAAGAAAATATTCGGAATACGTAATACGTTTAGTATGCATGAAAATAGCAGTAAAATCCCATATAAAAGGCTATCTACTTACCGTCCTTATGTAACTTAAACTCGATAATTGCACTGGCGAAATGATATGCAGTTGCAATTGCATACGATGTAAATAAAAATATGTAACCCGTCGTTCCTCAATGAAATATTTACCTGGGTAAAGTGAAAAGGATTTATTTCTTTCCCATTATCATCTCGTCGATTATATTATATTTCATATACACATATATATGCGCAGTGGGTATGATGCACTGGTGCATATAGGTGCAGGATGCGTGCATTCCGCGCGAAACGATTTATGAGAGGCGAAATGGTTGGCTATAAAATAACACTTCCCATTCAAATCGGCAAATTAATGGTCGTTTCCATGGATTCTTTGTTTGCATTGCTTAACAATGCCTCGCTGAGTTATTATTCTGAAATAGTGCGCCGCCGCGAGTGTTATGGTATTTCCAGAGAGACTGCAGAAAAGCTGCGAGCTTTTTTGATGGTGGACCAATAAATTTCCCTCGGATACGCTTCTTCGTTTCGTGCCCGTTTCTCTGGTACGAGCTTACGTTGGGATGGACCACTATCCTCCCGTCACTATCCAACGGTCAGAAACTGTTTGGATCGGCAATCAAGTCCCATGTTCTTTAAGCCTAGATTAGCCACGTGCTAAATGGGTAATTGGAGAATAACGTGTTTATCGGTCCCAGAGAGCATGTGCAGGGAAGTCTAGGGTGAAGGTTGATGTGCATCCCGGTGCATTCTGGTGCATCCCGGTGCATCAACCTGTAGTTTTACGACTTTCGGATAATCGAACGAGAATCGTGGAAGCTCGACTGTTTTTGACCAATTTTTGTCCAAAATTTTGAAAAAAAAATATTCTTTTTTTTTAATATATCTAATCTCTGGTTTTTCACATAACATTGAGTGATAATAACAGTTAGGAGATTCTTTTAAAATTAGCGAATCACAGGATACTTATACAATTTTGATAAATAAAATCTAGCTCTTTATTTAGTGCTATCAATCACTTCTTGCTAAATGCGAAAAGTATTGCGTAATGTCCTCTAAGTCGATAGTAGTACAGTATGAGCGAGTATATTGTATAACCTGGAGTGAAGAACTCTTCGAGAATTCATATACATTTGGATCCTTTGAAAAGGATTTAACGAGAGAAAAATTGCGTAAGTCTCACGAGAGAGAAAAGGTGGGAAGGGAGTTAAGGTCGTAGCTTATGAGAGAAGGGTAGAAAATGTAGCAAGAGTAGGTGGTAGGAGGTACGTGTGGCAACATGGCAACCTGAGAGAATGGAGATTTAATAAAACGTCTTTCTCTCCTTCAACATTCTCGCAAATTTACCTTCAAAGTTCCACCTACCCCTTTCTGCCCCTGTAAAAGGCATTACTCGTGTTCCTTAAATCTTGATTGGGAAGGGTGTAAGAACCCCCTAGGTGGCTCGTTATACAAGGGTAGTTGGATATATATACCGTATAGTAAATAAATATACTTTATACAAGATGATATTAAAATTTAAAGTTTCTCGAAAAAGTTTAATATATATTTACTTTCTTTCATGAAACTATCAGCTACCTGATAAGACCTACGCGCATCGTATGTGTCAAAACGGCTAATGTAAGATGTTGGAAATAAGTTGGAAATATTATCGAGGTCTATTGACCAAGTCAAATCGTATATCGTCAGGTCATCATAGGTCGAGTTATAAAATCCAAAGGGCTGTCACTTGGAAGACAGGAGAACGAAATAGGAAAAAAATGTCTCTCTTCGTACTAGCAAATACAATAACCGATTCTACTGCCTATTGTTACGAAATACGTAACATGGATTTGAAACTCTGACAAAGACAACTAATCAGTCGCATCGTTATTTATCGTTATTAAAAATCCATTCCCAACGTAAGACCTTAGTACTGTATTCCTGCGTTGACGAAACAGTATAAATCGTTCGTACTAAAAAATAAAAAAATTCTTGTAGGCCTGAAACATTGAATGATAAGAAAATGAAGATTTCATAAAGATCGTCACTTCCTGATACTAACCTTGCACTGGGGCATATATATTCAAATATAGGCAGTCTTCGCTCTGATTTTGCAAATAGGGTAGTAACCTCCTCAAGTATTCCAGTCTTCCCCGTGGCATCTTGTCAGTGAGTTCAGGTAATTTTTGGGGGCACACGGGTCCAAACTTATCAGCAACTTTGACCCCGTGCCAAAGTGCCCCGCTAACCGGTGGCATAAATCGAAGTGAACCTATTGGCGGCGACGCGTAAGGAACACCGCGAAACACTTCGACACTTTCGAGATAACGTTCCAAAGTCACAATCACCCCCGAGAGTTCACCGTACTTTGTCCTGACTATCCTGGAGCTGAGCTCGGCGCCGGCCATCGTCACGAGAGTGCAGATAAACAGTAGGACAACAAGAATCACGAGAGTGGAGAGCTTCATCTTGACAATGTTCCGCGTCAGTGTTTCCTGGATGCTGACATTTCCGACACTTCAATCATACCCCGGGACACTTCACGAAGTGGAGAATCGTACGACGACGCAAAGGGAGGAGCCGCTCGTTGGGCTCCGTTAAAATTTTGCACATCTCGCAAGGATCCCTTCCCATCTTCCGATAGATCCAGCATCTCATTACGATGTCATTTCTCTATGGCAAGATCATCCCTGAGACCGTTATCGGTTATCACTTCGTACGATGACCAATGACCATTCTGCACTATCTCAATGGACCGAAGGTACGTCAAGGCACACGGGAACATTTCCGTGACGTCATTATCTAGTCAGCTGCCTTTTCAAAGGCAAACAGTACGCGTAGCCGAACTTCCTCTCCGGAAGCTGTGTAAGCTGATTTGCTTGGACACACATATAGTGGTCGGAACCTGGACCCAACGTGATCTTGACCAAGATTAGCTGAGCTGCTGGGATTGGAAAAACTATGCAAATTCTCACTAGGAAAACTGTTAGATTTCCCTCTGGTAGCACATTTGGTAGGTACCTATTGGCTTGGTAACCCTTTCACTGGATTAAAGGCAATTCTCGAAAGGATCTACTGGGAGATTGTCCTTTGAGCTAATCCCATTGTTGAACCCTTCGATTAGGATTCGCACTACTTCACAGGGTATTACTCAACGTGACTGTACTTTCTCTTCCTTGTCTTTCTCTTTTATCCGTATCTTTTACTCGGACTTTCTCTCTCTCTCTCTCTTACTTTATTCACTGGAAAATCCAAAGGGGTCCTACTAGTCGTTTCGGAGCTTTGTTAAGGTCTGTTCTCATGTGGGATCTTGCCATTCTGATCACACGAATACTATCTCATTTCGTATGGCGTGTTTTACGTGCCGGTATACGTAAAAAGCACTGGCTTTGATGATATCAAAAAGAAAATTGACTTTTGGATATTTATTTATGAGCCTTATTTTTTTCATTTTCAATCACTTTCATATTTATTCCATATAACTGTATTACATTGTGTATTTCAGATTCTTCGATCGTATTAGGATCCTTGCCGACGGCTCAGGATCAAAAAATACAAGTTTTCCAATCTTCTTGGATTTAATTATTCCATATGTTGTATCCTGATGAAATTGATCCGAGCACGTGGTGCTCCAGCGATACAAAGAATTCTAGCACTCGCGTCATTCACTATTAACGCACGTTATACGTATGTCGACATGTTCTTATAGAATCTTGACATCCTTGATCGAATAACAAAGCAAGGAGTAGGTTGAAGTATTATATAAATCACGTAGAAATTAATACATAATCGTAACCAAAGGTCACAGGTCAAACTTCAATTTAGCGATTAACATATCGTACTCCAAATTTGTAATTAGCGACTGAAGTAATCTATACATAATATTGTGGAAGGTAACCCCCAGTTGCCATTTTTTTATTACCGAATCAATCAATTTTACTCCAGCTAATTTTTAATCAATAACGTCTCGCTGCGATAATAATAACTGGAGCTACAGTCGTTATGAAATATATAATAAGATGACGTCAGATTTAATAATGCGAAAGATATAGTCAGCAGACGGTGTAGTACTGTAACGCCATTTTGAAAGTATGCTAAGTTACCATGTGTTAACTAGCATATAGAGAGCATGGATTATACATTTGAAAAAGTTGTTACTTTCCAAGCACTCGGGATTCTGTATACGAGCTTCCATAAAATTCATATAAAAAATAAGGTATTCAAGTGCAGCTGGTTCTATTTAGATTTAAAGAAAAATTACAAAATTATGTATCACTTGAAGTTTGACCTACGTGTGATTAGAAATATTGTCACGAGTACGATAGTCGGAGCGCCAAAATTTTTTACAGTAAAATTTTCATATATGTTCATTAAGAATCATGAACCTATAAGTCGCGAGTCAACGTTGTAATGAATTTTTTTTTTAATGAGAACCCTAATCGGGCAACAACCTCAACGTCACATTCGAGGGACTCCGCGTTCTAATCCCTATACAGCTGACCCTCAAAAAAGGTTCTGATGCCACCTCGACTCCATACACACGTATTTGTAAACGTATCAATCGTATATTTTGACCAAGCAAATAATACGATATTCATACGTGGAAGCTAAGAATATTTAAAAGCGTGAAAATTTAGGGTTTTCTGCAACAGAGTTCTAAGCTAAACTGACCCTAGCGAAAGACTGATCGTAAGCAGGCGTATCGCAACGTTGGGCGCTTTGAAAAGCATTTAGAAAATTTGATGTAATGTCTGTAATTTGGTGGCTAAAATAGTCCAACACACAGAGATATCCCGTATTCCATGTTTCTGAGATTATTTTAAAATTTGATAGAGCGCATACTGACCAAGAGAAATGAAAAAGAATAATTTTTGAATCGATGGTAATAATGCTTTGTCATTTATGAGGTTAAAATTCCCGTTGAAGATATATAATAAATTTCCTGACTCTTTGGTACTCTGGATATCGTATTATCCCCGTAATATTATTAATCAAACTCGATCAGTAAGAGTTGTTGAACTTTGTTTAACAATACCTTTCCAGCTCAACATCGTTGAAAAGTAAACAAGAATATCGCGCCCGCGCTAATCCATTGAATTACCTAAGTCGTCAATTGTAACGAACTTTGCTCGAGATCATTCAACCGTACTTTATTATAGGTATACAAAAGGAATCGCTAATGGAAATAAAAGCGATCCTTATGCGATGTCCTTGAGGCGAAGAATAAAATGGAATCATTGCACGAGAGATAGATTTAAGATGAATATCAAGTATCACTCCTACATTGCACTAGTTTCTGTCGAATAGTAGGTCAACCTCACGAGAAATAAAATTTTTGGGACACTTAAAACTGATAACACACACAGACCGTAGTTTCTCGTTGAAGTATTTCCACAATCAGACACTGTTATCAAGTCATGATGACGAGTTTAAAACACACGGACAGACAGGACTCCCGTGTGATATTACCGAAATACGCGAAACAGCCAAACACTGAGACTTAGGAAGTTCCGCGCTCGATGTTGCCGTTAGTTCGACCCCCGACAAACTGGCGTCAGACCAGAGTCTGGTCTGCGAGTTGCGCATGCGCTGCGCAACCTCCTTCTGCCACACACAGTCACGAAAGGGAGGTAACTACGAACGGTCGATACGGCAGGAGGGTGAAAATTACAAGACAGAAATTGGTTCGAGTCTGGGATTGGAAACGCGAGGCTTCGCGTATCTTTTTTTTTTATTGGTGCTAACATCACTGTGAGAAACATCGCGAATCCGAAAAAAAAGCTATATAGTTATACCTGTGCCTGAGAACTGTCAAGAGTTGGAATGAAAATATTAATATTTATTATCTATGAAATTATAAATGATCTTCAGATCTGTATATAACTTTAACGGCAACAAATTTTCAGCCGATTTCTTCGATCGGTATCGAATCTTTCTTCTGATTTGAAGAATCTAAAATACAAAATTGGTACTTGTTCTCTCGAAGATTCAGGTGGCTGGGGAGGACACTGTTATTCGATGATGCCATCGTAAAAGAGGGGTATCTACACGGCATACTTAACGTCGAGGCAACGAGGCTGTAAGGACTCGGGCATCCTTTCCAAGCCATCGACTTAATTCTTTCGGGCGCAAACTATAACGCGTTTAACTCTCGCCAGGCTCTAGTCGGCACCCCTTGGCCTGCCTTGGCAATATCATTAACCCTTAGTCGTGTGCCTAGGTTAACATCATTCGTATACACTCTCCACAGCATATACATATATGCCACATATATTTCAGTGTATTACAAAGCACTTTACCAAGTTCCAATTTATCGGATGTCCTGATTTCAACGTACTCAAAGCAGATCTGCTTAAATATTTTCAATTATCATAATTGTAATTCCTCAAGATTTAGGCCCTCGTCAATTTGATAATATGATTTAATGAGGAGTAACGGTAAATTAATTTACGTTACCTATCCGAAGTGTATTACAGTAATTTGAATTTGAGTAAAATGGATAATACAATAAATTGAATCAGTTCTAATAATTTTCTTCTTCTTCGCGTTTAAATTACTTCAATTTGACAATAAAATTTCAAGTATTACAATAACATTTTTTTTCTATCGATTATCCAGGTGAACGTTAACGGTAGCGCAGTACGTTGTACATTCTAGAGTAAAGCCGAATAGAATTCCAACGTAGGAATAATAAATTCAGGACTTCACGTGCGCTAAAATTCGTATCGAAATAATAAATTGACTCTTTCAGACTGTTGTACTCGCGTACTCTCAATCTTTTTTTTCCGTAAAAAACGCGACTGCGCGGCTGGAGCACGCACGGTATAACCTAAAGGTCGATGTGTATAATTTGAACACCCTATGGATGTAGGATGTACAGAGAAGCGATATATTAAAATGCGTGAGATTTGACCACGTAAGCCGAAGCACAATTCGAAAATCTTATAATTCCTTCAGCATAAATTTTTTCTTTTTCAAAAAAAAGCTACATAATCTTGTCGCTTTTTTGTTGTTCCGTCCGACGAAGGAAACCAAGCGGTTGCAGCCGCGACAGAACGTGAATTTACTGCGAGGAGACATCGAGCGCGCAAAACGAGGCTGGATGGTCGGATGGTTCGTCGCGTGGGTAAAAATTGGGCTAAAATCCAGCAGAGAATGCCTACCCTTGAAAAGATAAGCACGCTGCGCGTGACCCGGCCGACGCACACAATGCTATTATGCGAGGTAAAAGCGAAGGGAGTCAAGCGTGCCATATTCGTAGAATGGCGTGAACGTTTTAAACTGTGGGCAGAGGGATGAAATATGATAAGGGAAGCGCATAGATTTATACAGGTAAATCATACAAAATGATTAGCGGACATCGCGTATGATTAGGGGTAAAAAGAATTTGTTTAAATGCAGATGCGATTGCGAATATATAAAAAAATTTTTAAATCTTTTTTTAGTCATGCAAAACTTATTACGTCATCCGCGTCGACATGGAAAATAAATCTTTTTGAGAAATCAAGACATCCTTTGTGCGCGTCTTGCAATTACAACGAGGATATAGCCAAACGTGAATCCTTAAGGGATATAAGGGTGACGAGGGTGAAAGGGAGCGTGAAAGAGAGAGAGGGAAATATAGCGAAGGTTTTGGAGGGTTGCATTAAAAAATAATGGGTTCTTCAGGCAGCAGCAACCGGGTATCCGTCGCTCGAGACGGTGGATGGAGGGCGTTGTTTTTGCCACTGGTTGTAATTATGATTTATAGGACATATGTCCTGAGTAAGGGGTGGCCCAGGGAATCCCAGCCGTGAGGGAGAGGGGAAGTTCAAATCGCTGTAACGTATTCATCTTCGTTAAGGGTACCACGAGTGTTGCCACTCGAGAAATACCAAGTGCTCGAATTATTTTACTCCTGTAGACAGAAGCGACGGTGCTGCCTCTGTTCGCCGTCGAAAGTACTATCCATTCCTGATCGCTTCCTTTTTTTTCTATCCCACGGGGTATAACCCTCTATCTTTAAAATACTGAAGGTTTGGTCTTTATGTCAAATCGAGGAAGTCACGTACGTCATTAGTCTGGGTATTGTCGTTTTGAAGAAACTCACCAAGTATATTTCGTATTATACGAGGGTGACGCCAGTCCCGTGATCGCGCAAGGTGTTCTCGGCTGAAAATACGAAATTCATGAGAAAGTCGGAAATAATCCTTGGATACCGTGTGAAAATACTGATCTCATTTTTATAAGGGTTGCTGGACCAAGTGATCGTAATGATGGAAACACGATGAAATTACGAATAAGGATGATATAACGTATCTGTACGTCGCCACCGAGACTCTTAATTTGTTTTAAAAATGATCCAGACATGCCGAGCTACTTTGAAGTCGAGCCAATGGCGTAGGATTAGCTGTGGCGCTTTCAATTAAATGTAGATTTATCGTAACTCAACGAGAGAAACTTCGTGCTTTCATTAATCGCGATAAGGAAGCGAGACGAGAGAGTAGCAACTACTCTGTACTCCGGTCCCACCTTCCTCTCCCACCGACCCCATCGAAGGTGGCTTATCTCCTCTGCACCGAATGCACCAGAAGGCACAATCTACGCGACGAAATTCCGTCTCCGAGTCCGTACGTAAGGAGGGAGTGTCTGGTATAAACGTTGTTATGGAGAATCGAGTATAGATTATGCAATCGGTATAATAAGAGGGAAACGTTAAGTTTTAATAGTCTGTGGTGGGAGGAATTTTTTTCTGTATTTTTTAAGCTTCTCGATATAGGTTCACGTCGATGTTTACGAAGGTAGGGATTTTGGGTATAACGCTGAATGTAATCTACCTTACCGACCTCTCCTGAAAGTTCATTCGTATTGAGAAAATCACGAGAACGCTTTTCCTCGGCTTTTCCTTTATTTACTTACAATGTTCTGCCGATTTTTAGCGTATTTCACCGTCTAGGGACTGTGTCTGGAATAACTTTGGCTTGCGACTATATCGGGAAATGAGAGGGATGGGGATAAAAAAAGGGACAAAAAAAATGAGTAAATCGTTCCCAATACAATTCGTGGACCATAAATTTTCCAGATCAAGTCGTTTCCAGCAGCTGAATTCTCTCGCGAACCAGCGACCATACGGCCCCACGTAGTGGAGTCTATACAAGGGCACCTTTTGCGAATCAGGGCTAATCCTTCGCGTTAGTATTTCGATCCGTCTCGGAATCAAGACAAACTGCTTTCCGTTGGCTTTCGGATCATGGCGCTTTCCAACGTACGGCAGAGTCGAATTTCTGTGGCCTTTCGTTCGGCCAAGAAGAAATTATAATCAGCGGATGAGATTTAGAGTGTAATTAAAGTTTTTCGAATGTAGCTCCCTGGAGTCAGGCCAATTTACAGCAATACCGATTTTCTTAAAGAAACAGTCCTATTGGACTAGAAAAAAAGAACAATATTTTTAAAAAATAACCAAAGGTTCCCCATATGTAAAATAGCATCTTCCATCTCTCCGTCTCTAAACTTGCAGAGACAAAAAATTAAAATTATCAAATTTCAAATATACAAAACAAAGATTCATCTACTGACGTAGAATAGAACGAAAATTTTCAGTACTCTAAAAAAAATAGTGAATGCATAAAATTTCCTAACTTAAACTAACAATTTTCAATTCCATAAATTTTCGATCTTGATACACCAGAACCAAGCGTTCCTATTTTGTCTGCACTAAGGAACTCGGTTGAAGACGTAATTTTTGTAGAATCACGATTGCATCGAACCACCTAAGAAACTTGTACCATTACATCGTCGTATGGTGTGGCTATCCTATTTATCCTGGCCGGAAGTTTCGCAGATGGAGATGCAATATATCAATGGTTCGGTGGGTGCAACAACTTTGGCGAACGAACGAACGGCACTTCGCGCTTCGTTGAGTCGAGAGGAGCAGCAACTTTCGCGATGCTCCTAAAGAAATCGCAAAGCTTAGACGGAAAATTCTTTTCATGCGGTTTCAGCTAGCTAACAACGTATGCACAATATATCACTATACATACATATATAAATCAATATTGAAAGTTAGGAATCGTATAAAATCCGAATTCCGATCGCTGATCGAGTTCAGTTTACGGGTAGATCGCAGCAGTGACATTAATTAATTTGCTTTCAGGTTTCACGGAATCTAAGCTATACGGTAATTAAACGGTGGTCCAGCTGTGGCGAAGTTACCGCACGCTCGCAAATCGTTCAAGCCAATATATACGTGCACAAATATATATGTAGTTTATACACATTCAGTATTGAGATCGATAAGTTTGATCGAATCGATGGGCCTTCAAATCTGAAAATTGATAGACCTTATATGCACCATGCACAGACCCATAGTCGATTGCAGTTCTGGTCTTGATGGTCGGCCGCTTCGGCAACCAAGCAAAGCGTTAAGCGTTTCCATCGCTACGAGAAAAGCTTCTTCCAATTTTTTTTTCTTTCTACAACGCTCAGGGGGTGGGTGGACTATCGTTGCTTCCGGCCGTGAATCCTTTTTCCGGGAGTTTTACAGGATGGGAGTGTGTCTGTCTTTGGATGCCTGTAGTATATACATACGTGTGTGTATTTATCAGTTTCTATATGCTATATGTTATATATACGAAACAACGTTCGATCTCGATTCGTCTAGGACGCGTCACGTCATACGTACAGTAAGACTGTGAAGGACTTGGACTTCGACTAAGGGAAAGGCATTGCTACGTAGACTGGATGCTGATTATCATCACGAGGAATCTTGTAAAGTAGGTAAAGTATAACACGGTTTGGTTCTTTTGCCTTTCTATACTCGACCTCGCTTTCTTTATCGATTTCGTGAATTTCAATGCTAGACAGTCCAGGCACGAAGTCCTCGCGTCACACTCTGTCGAGTTTCTCGTCTTGATTTTCTATTTTTTCCCCTTCCCATTCGTTTTTCTTCCCTATCTTAGAGTTTTTTTTTATTAGGGACCAATCGTTTTCCTTCTACCTCTTTTATACTTATTACTTTGTTACTGTTTCCTCTTGTTTACTGTTTTCATTGATAACGCGACTGTTGGGTGAGAGTGTATTTTTTTAAATTTGAATTGACATCTTTTGTAATTGTATTATTCCGTCGTCTTATGGATCGGTGAATCGATTTTAACCCGCACGCAAATTTTGTAATTGACGCGAATTTTGTATGAAAAAAAAAAAAAAAAAATCGAGTGATATACTTTAGGAACCTTGACTGTTTTAAAGACATCCTTAATCTCGGTACGTGACAGGATCATTAGTAAAATTAAATTTTTGACTGCTTGAAAAATTTTCAAAAATCTCTATACGCCTTGACTAGTTCTCAGATAAAAAAGTTTTTGAAAATATGCATTATATGTATAACACGTTATAGCAAACTGTGAGTTAACTTGATGCTCGTCAAACAAAACTTTACCCAATCATATGCGGTACATCTTACTAAATTAATCTACCTGTTCAAACGTAGCTACTAATTATATTTGCAAGGCTACACGAATATTTGCCAAATTCACGAGTCGAGCTGCCGTCTGGTTGGCATTTTTTTGACGTATCTTTGGCGCACGTCAAATTTTTTTTCTTTCCATTCGACAGCATCCGCGTAAGCTGACGGCAAACTTTTTTGACTGATCCTCGAAATAATGAATAATAATGACAAGCATTCGAATGGCAATCGACGAGGAATCTAACGTCTGTCACAGATAAATGTGTTTTCTTAATCTCCAGGGTGTGTGGGGAATTCGAAGTGGTTCGTATATAGCGGGTGGGTCGGTAAGCTAAGACTTCAGGTTCGCTTACGAGCAAATGGAATAAATGGAAACACCCAAGGCTCTCTCGTACTTCGGTATCCAAGGTTTTCTCTACCTTTTTCCCCGTTCTTAACCTTCTACCAGGCAGGTACCTTCTCAACCTTCTCAATCTTCTTTACCCTCTTCGTTTCTCCCCCCCCCCCTTCCCACCCCCCACCCCATACTAACTGCTTGGTCTTCCGCATCTTTTTACCTCATTCCAATTCCCACCACCTTCACCCTCCAACCCTCGCTACTTCGAACTCTCTGAGCTACGTCCTCGACTAAAGAGATGGATGATTCTAATTGAAGCCTTCGACTTTTATGCTTTTGCTTCCCTCGAGTATGATGCAATTTTTTTTAACGGAAGTTACAAAAAAATCGAATCATTATCGATCTCCGAGTATTTCCATAATTAAATTTTCATACGGTTTGTATATGGGATTTTTATGAAAATTTCATTAATTAAGTTACTGTATATGTATGTCGAGGCCGATGCCTTCAGGTTCAGAGGATCCGGATGGTCATCCGTTTTTTTATTCTGGACCAATTTCACCGAAGCTGGAGCGAATCCACATCCGTTGTCGAGATGGTCGATTGTCACCGAACACTGCCTTCTCATTGGATTCATCCCACGATCCCGGCTACGCTCAGTGTTTTTCAACGCCCCGTCTTCAGTTTTATCAAAAGTACAAACTCTTAATCAAAGATAACAATAACAACAACATCAAGAATAATATCGGCAATAACGTCCCGAGAGCACCCAGCCCTCTCCGACATATATTTACTGTAATCGATAAAAGAATTTAGAAAAGAAATTTTCAGTCTGTGCGGTTGAGATATTTTTCGAAATTTTTGCTATCCTCTTGCCAATGTCTATTCGGTATTTGTTACTGTATCTCCTAGAAACAATCCGGCGACGGAAATATCTCAATTGTATTTATTTCACAGGCCAGCAACACTCCCTGTCGATTCTCAACGTTTTTCCACCACTTTTCATTCGAGCCAATCCAAGCCGAAGTAATTTCGATATGTATTCGTCAGATCGTCTTACCTCGTAGCTACTTGCGAAATGGGAAAAACAAATTATGACCTATCGCAGAATAGCTCGGGCAAACGATGGTTCTAGGTAAATTGCGAGGGGTGGGGATTGGGGGATATATATTTTTATTATCAATTTGATCAAAGATAAAAATATTTTTATCTCTTTGCTGGTTCGCTGAGGGACTAAAAACAAAAAGTGCATTTTTACTTGACTGAACTAAAATATCGTAGGATCCGAATGTCGTGAAAATCAAATTGCATATTTGTATCCGTGATACAGTTATTGATACGCAATCGATCTATCCGATGTTGGATCAATAGGAGAGATGGATTTTCAAAGATTTCCCAGAGATCGAGAATACGACAAACTTGTTGGAAATGAGATGAGAGAAACGTCTGAGTAAATATAGAATTTTATGATACACTTTAACGTTCACCGATTGATGCGAAGGACGCGTATACATGTCGATGGGTGAGGTTAGGTTGAGTAGAAGATATAGAGATTTTACATGAGACGGAATTTAGATTTTCTACGTAAAAACAAAAGTGCATTTTCAGAGATGCAATAAAGAAAGAGTGATGATTTTTCAGGAGAAAAAAAATCAAAATTTAATTTTCAATTATCGCGTTTACGTTATTTCCGCAATTTCAAATTTTCACTCATTATCCTTTTTGATAAGAGATGAAACGAAAATGCAATCACAGAAAAATATAATATCATTATCCGTCGTAACCTATAAAATGTCGAATCCCCTAGGCGCTTTAAACGGTAACGACTATAGCTTCTCTCGTGACCAACCTAACGATGCTACGTTGCAACACAGTAGTGCCATGCACTGGACATTGACTATAGTCTTTACCCCATAACCATACCACTTTAGAACAGCTCTTTGAAGACCTAACGAATAGGATACGTGGGTATTCGAAACGAAGGGAAGTCGGTAAAAGCGGAATCTATAAAAAGTACAAAATGGTCAATTTAAAAAAAAAGATATAAATAATCCCATTGCTCCTATGGTGCACTTGGTATGCATCGCGATGCTAATGGCGTCCGTGAATGTACTTAAAATAGATTTTTTTTCTTACTTCACAGGGCTTCGGTTTTAAGTTCGAAATAGTTGAGCAGCCCTTATTTTAAAAATAGATATTTACTTTTAAAATAGATAGGAATGGAGTCACGAAAAAAATCACGTTCAACGCACTTCGTTCTCCCAAAGTATTCTATAGCATAGCTATGCTGAGCTAGCTCAGCACACTTCGGCACATTTCAGTACAGTAATTTCGAATTCACAACCCGAAGACATACACGTTTTACAGTACAAACTTGTTTCTCTCATAGCTCAACGAATGTCTCGTTACCAAGAGACACGAAGAGCTTAACGACAAGACAAAAAACTTATAGCTCATAATTGAAGTAAGGGATGGCTTTTAGAAGGGGTTATCGCAGTAAAATTTAATGAGGAGGATAAGAGGCTATATGACTACATTTCGAAAATGTCATAAGAACACCCCGTTATATATGTATACTGAACGAAGGCAAGAATTTACAGTTAAAATTTATAATAATAATAATTCTTGAGCCTTGAGTTAATCGATGATATTTTATTCGTGTAAATTATATATTTTATTATTATTTATTATATATTAACCTTATCCTTATATATATGTATACCAAAGTTCTTCGCAATTTAACATGGCGCGTTAAAATGTTTTTTAAGACAAATTTCAAAGTGTACCGACTTAACGATGCAAGCGTCATACCGTGCTGACTTAAAGTTTCGATGCGATTAAAACTTGTGTGAAATTTAGCACGAGAACGACTTAATGAGATGATCGCGTCGAAGATTGTTCCCTGATGCTGTTAAAGTACCAGAAGACTTCGTGAATATTCACAATACATAATTGTGTTTAGTTGGACTTTTACTTTGGCAAGGGGATCTATCAGCTTCCGTGATAACAGAATAAAAATTTTCTCAAATATATTCAAGATATTAGAACTGGTCGCGTTTTCAGTGGACGTTAAAGTTGATTTTGGCGAAATTTGGTTTTCCGCTGCGAAAATACTTGCTAGTGCCGATTGTGTACTTTTATTATTATATATTATATGACTCTTGAGAATAGTATTTATGTAGGGTAAGAGATCGTGCTTGGAATCACTCATTCGAAACAGCTCGTATCTCAAGTGCCACTCTAAAGTCTTCTTATCTTGTTATTTGACAGTTCGTTGCGCTTTATAAGTGCACCTATAGGCTTTTCATGGCTACTTTTTTTTCAGACTTTATAAGGATACAAAAGCTTTATGTTCCTGGGCAATATAACTTGACGAATAAAAATAACATCTTTTGAATATCACTTGAGACTAGGGGGTTTCAATTTTATCAAGGACTTAGGATATGTTTAATATTTGTGATTTATGAAGGTTTATGGAATTATTTTTGTCGATCAGTTTATTGATTATTGTCTATGGTATTCGTTGGGTTCGATCTCTTTACGTTGCTTGGTAGCCCTGATATTAGAATTGTATATACATATACATAGTTTTTCCAAAAATAAAGGTTCCACTTCGAGATGTTGCCGCGGCGCGGCGCTCGCGCGTGTTCTAAATATAATTATAGAATTTAGTTTTATGTACGCGTGGCAGTCGAATAGGCATTGCGACGCATTCAAAGTGCGTCCCGGTGCCGAGCGTCGTACTTGAAATAACAGAACGACTATCGGGAACGATTGACGTGACGAGATTGCACAGTGAAATAATTGCGGTGTTAATTTTTTAAATTTCTTTTTGTTTTATTTTTTTTGTTATCGAGTCATGTTAAAATTTTTGTTATGGTTTAGTGTAGTAATAAGCTAGCTGCTTAACGTTTGATGACTTTTTGTATGGAGTTGAAAGCAAAAGAAAAATTCGGTGCTGCGTACCGCGAATATTTGAAAAATTGTATTTCCCTGTCTTTGACAAATCTACAGATTTTGCAATGCATAGAATAAATCTTAATTCCATAAAAATAGTATTTTGAAAAGGAAAAATATTGGTACTGTATCGATCATCATATTAGAAGCTGATTGTGAGTCTAATCGTCCAAAAAATGGCAGCGTTAACTCCAAAGATAATAATAAAAAAATTTTCTCTTTTCTTTCCACGTATCGATAAAATTTAAAGAGGCAAATTCACGGAAAGCCACGTCCATCCAATGAGGAGCATTGATAAAGCCAAAAACAATTGAACACCGCAAACTCATTGCTCTCAAGTCCCAAGAAAAATTTCTAACGAAAATTCAAAATTTTAAAAACGTTATAGAATTTGCAAAAATATCAAGTTTACCAACACACGTTCTATTTGCGTCGCGATGGTGCAGTGTAGTGCGATCCAGGGACGGTAACGTACGTACGTTCACCCTTGTTTGCCCAGCTAAGAATATCGCTGAGAGGACACTGTGAAAGTCTTCATTTTTTAACTGGTATCTATACCAACTATAAATCCGGACCTAAAAACATGGTGTCTTCGCCGAGAAGAGAGGCTTTCGCCATAGTGACATCGCACGCTGAGTATTGACGGACGTGATTTTGCTTGGTTTGTGCGGGCGCCTTTATAAAAATGTGAAAAGTAAAGAAAGAAAGAGAGCGAGAGAGAGAGAGAATGGAGTCATCGCCAAATTCTACAGCGTAGAAAAATAGTCGGTGTCCCACTCATCTTCTTTTTTATGACTGTAAATTCAATCAAAGAAATCAGAAAAAGTAAGCCGCCACGTGACAGCTCGAAACCGCGAACGAAAGGCGCTCTCTTTGCTGAGGGAGAGAGCGAGAGAGTAGATATTTGGAAAATTGTCAAATCTCTCAAGAATTTCCTCTTACCGTTACACCGACATATGAAATAAATTCAGTGTTTGATCCTAACAGTGTATCGATACCACAAGCACTTTGACATATTGCCTTACGTGTGTCGTGTACAAGAATTCAGCCACGTCAATGGTATTTATATATTACGTGAATTTTTGACCTTGTAAAAATTACGTAACTCATTGTTACCTTTTAACAGTGGCGTAAAGATAAATCTAGGTCAGTAGTGTTATCGCGTGTTTTTACGAAATTCAAGGGGACTCGTTATCGTGCCCGCTAGGCGCAATAGCCGGCCTCGTTGTAAAAGAGAGAGACTCGTTTTTCGGAGAAAGGAATAGAGAAGGAAGAGTATTAAAAAAAAATTACAGTGCCACTTCGAAAAGTGCCGGCGAGCATCGCGGGCGAGCAAACTCTTCTCAACGTTGGAGTTTAAAGGGAGCGCAGCCTGAAGCTCGTAAAGCCAGGCAAATGTCCAAAATGTTGAGGCTCGAGCTGGTGGGTCTCGTTTTGCTGGCATGTACCCAAATACTCACGGAGCATCGAGATTTTTATGGATCCTACAATCAGTACGATCATCAGAGACACCAGCAATGGCAGGAGGAAAAAGTGACACGGGAGGTGCACGTGAAGCACGGAAGATTGCGAGGAATTGTCGTGCGACCAAGGACGAATCAGGAATTGCCATTGATCGACGTATTTTTGGGTAAATTTGAGTACACCTTTTTTTTTCACTGTAATATAGATACAAAAGGAGCAGGAGATAAGGGTAAATTGTGGTGCTTATGGTTGGGATTGATTTTAAGGTTATTTAGAATCAGAATTTTTTAATTCATTATCGATATATTGATTTACTAAACTCATTGATATACCGTGCGTTTAAATCAATAGACTTGATAGTGCTTGAACGAACAATTGGATTATGGGCTATTCAAGGACTAAGCTCCTTTTCGATTTTTACCGCAGAGCTTGTAAGACCTTATCTAACCGAATCTTGAGTTTGCCGACGTTCCTGGTATAACCATAGATAAGGATTCCATTTTTGAAATTTTCTAGACTCGAGATGTTCTCTCTGCCCTTGTGCTTAAGGCTGCGCGAGTTCATGTTTTAGGAGTGACTTTTCTCAACGTCAATTCTACGCGAGTCAAAGGGACAGATCGTTCGATAGATATTTGCCTTCAGAACTCGAAATCGGTATATACGTCTTTGAAATTCGTTTCTCTAAATCCTCAATTCTCAATACCAAACTACTTTCAGATTCTTTGAAGCTGGTCGTCCCATTCTCGCGCGTTACGTATCTCTATGGAATAGGGATCTTTGAGCTTGCTTTTTTACTCTGGCCAAACGTTATTCCATTTTGCGTAGCAAAACCCACACACCTGGCTTAGGATTTATTGAAGTTTGCGGAATTCCAATGGATTTTCAAATTTCAAAACGTGTAAGTTATTGTGAACTATTTTTTTTTAATTTTAGGTGTTCCGTACGCAGAACCTCCTGTGGGATCTTTTCGATTTTCACCGCCAAGATCACCGCAACCTTGGACAGGATTGCGACAATGCCAACACTTCGCACCGGTTTGTCCTCAAGTGCTTCCTGATCTTCGGGCTGAAGTCAAACCCGGACGATACGAGTACTTGGAAAGACTTTTGCCTTATCTACGTAATCAAAGTGAAGATTGCCTTTATCTTAACATATACGCACCTCATCAGCGTGAGGGTAAGTATCATGTACCTTAATTAATGTACGTACGAATAATCATTGTTTTTAATAAAATTTTCACGTATAACAAAATTCATGTCTAAGTTGATGAAACGTAAATCAGTAATCAAAAAATGTATATTAAAAAGATTTTAGTAATTAGAAGTAAAAAAAAACGAACGAGATTTTCACTTTTTCAAATACTCCGATTTCTATATCTATACTGTGTATAGTCGATGCATATTATTTTCTTTATATATTACTTAAATCTTCTCAATATATACATATATACATATATATAATACTTATACCCGTGCATAACCCACATTGCGGACAAGGTGATCAGCAGAATTAGAACTTCGAAGCTTAGAGTTTCAGAAACTCCTTCGCAGAAGTCTACACCCAGTGCGGACCATTTAAATTATACAGCCTCCTCGCAAAGTCCAGTTTCCACTCGATTTCATTTCTTAACGAAATCCCAAATTACTACGGAACGATAATTCGGCCTTATCCAAGTAAAAGTGTTCTCCGTCATCTACCTCGCGAATACATTAACGGGACCAGTACGTTACACACGTATCGCTATACCTATGTATACATAATTTTTGAGTATTCATATAAAATAATTTATCAGCATTTTCTCATTTCCAATCGATATGATACCTGTACAAGAATAATGTAATATAGCATATTAATTTATTATTATTTTTCTTTTTTTATTATTTTCATTCAAACTAATTTTCCATTCTGAATACGTCAGAAGTATCTTTTCACAGACAGCCACATCAACAGTATCAAACGGTACCTATGCATTACGTGACGCGTTTCTATGAGTGAACCTGGCAATAACACAAGTGACATGATGTACTATGGAAATTTGCACAAATATATTTCACGACGAACGGTGTCACATATATACAGATACCACGGATGGTCATTCGGAATCGATTTTGCATTTGGTAATTTCCATTTCAAGATGGTCCTGTCTTTTCTAGCTTTAATGGCTGCTTCTAGTAGTACGGCCATTAAGTGCCGGGTCACGAATGATATAAGCATTTGGGGGTTCTCCCATTTATCTTCACAATTTTGTACATTCCCAAAGCCTAACACTGTCCAACGAGAAACACTCAATTTTCGATTCCAACACCCAACGATTGTCACCATCAAGCGAAATTAGTGTATTTCTAATAATTAAAAAAAATTATTTAACTCAAAATACTAACCAAAAAGAAGATCATTTACCGAACCGCGTCGAGTGCAGATATTTTCTTCCCCGTACATATTTACCCTATAAAATCTGGTCCAAGTACAGTGGAACGGTGAAATTTTCAAGATTTTAACTTACTTTTAACGATAATCCTCCGCGTCAACCATCTTCACCCTCTCTCGCCGAACGTTAAGAACTGGTATATTAAATTTCAAGTTGATGTTGTGGAGAGTCATAATAAATTCCCTAGACGCGTTGGGATAGATTCGATAAAAAAATACATATATATATAATCGCGATTACATAGATAGACAATTTTTATCTATGCACTATGATGTAAATCAGTAGGTGATATTCTTACCATAAGAGCTGGCAGTATATTTTCATTGGATAATAATACGTATAGAAGAACGTACAATAAAATCACAGTGATACCATTGATTATCTATGCTATCGCACCAGTCACCGTTAGAGATAGTACATAGTTTCACCAGTGACAAACTGCTACGAGAAATAATATTCCACCAGAGTATATAATCCCTGAAGACATTTCTCCCAGGAGTTCTGGGCTTACGATTCTCGTCAAGTACTAATCGCTTTACTATGTAAGTGACACCGGGACTTTAGGGAACGATGCGCGATTCGGGTTTACCCCAACGATTCGTATTTACCACAGCATCGTCACATAGGCGTCGGGACGTTGAGGTCGAAAAAAAAAATTGGGAAGGAAACGACATAAATAAGGGTACAACAAGGTGATAAGAAAGGGGGTGATTTTTTGACTGAAAAAATTCTTTTCTCACGGGTAATCACGAAACGGGTACGGGGATAAAAATATTCAAAGATATGCAAAGTTATGCAAAATCGTAATGGCAGGTACCAACCTACTTTTCGAAAGCGTACCTCTCCTCCTACCCCCCCACCCCCCTCTCCCCACTACCTTGTCGGTACCTTCAATATGTGGGAATATACGTATGAGAGGCCGCGAGTTGCGCCGACTTTTCCTATATGGAAATATGAATTCAACTGATGGGCTTATATGGTCATATGTATTCATATGGATCGTGGGATATAGAAATGGGGGAAAGTGCATGTAAATATATTGCCACGTTGATATATAACGGGAAGGTAGAAGTGGTTAGGTATTTTTTTGTATTACTAGTTTGCAGGTGGATATTTAATGTAGGTACGACGAACTCGATTCGAAGTAAAAAAGCTCGAATACCGTGGGCGCTATATTATTTAGTTTTATGTTCAGGTGTGTAAGGAAGTCGGACGCGTATGTTTGATATTATCTTGATAGGTTTCTATTTTTAATTAAGTGAAACCTTTTAAAGCTTGGAAATGTATATTCAGCGATTACAAGGACAAAGTATACTTGCAGTCTCCTTAATGTAGACTTTATCTTGACATTCGTTTTACTATTAATTAAATGTTTCCAGTAGGGACATCGTGTGACGCTAGCCTGGATAATTACAGTGTGTAAAGTTCAGAAATTCTCCGCATGGCGCTGCCGTTGGAGCACGTAGATAGTTATATCATCTCGCTCGTATATCAAGACGGTAAACCAAGAGGGTAACGGGGGTTGAATATAGTTGCGAGATAAGTACTTTCATGGTTGGGAAAAATGCGTAAGAAAAGAAAAAAATGGAGGAAAATGAAGAAAGAGTGGAGCCGAGAAAAGGCGAGAGAAAAGACTGTGAGAGTACTCGAGTTTGCTTTTTTTCATCCGAAGATGGCACTTCGTTACGGGACGGTTGCTTTTTTTTGGCGCGAGACTTCGGGGGCGATATAAAAGTTTGTGAAATTTATTAAGCCGCGATTACAGGTTGCGACGAATGAATCTTAGAGGTCGTATGAAAAATTGACACTGCGAAGTATTTCCAAAGTCGATTACGAGGGGGGTATGGGGTGGTTGCACGGGGATAACACGACTCCTTACCCTTTAAGCGTCAGGGGCGGGGATTTAGTGACAGTTTACTTTTTTTTTCTTTACGGTTCGATAAATAATCGTAAAGTGGCAGATTTTTAATAATTCTACCAATAATGCGAAGTGCTATCAGGGTTTACAGTCCCGTCCGGATCATAAAAAATGTTGACTACTCCAACCCCCCTGTGAAGAAGTCTCCTACCCCTCTTCACGATTCCCGTCACGCGTTGCATCGCAAGAGGGATACAGGATGGAATTCCCTAGGGGTGCGCAGGGGGGAACCCCCCCTCTGCGGGAACTGTCGTACCAACTTTCCCTTAACCTCATGGCTTTTTACAGAACTTTTTCTTCCCGTTTTGCCAAATAGCTTCTAATTAAATTCTTTCTTTTTTTACATAGACTTTTCCCACTACGTGATAGTAGCCATCGGCTGTAGAGCAATACGACGGAACGTTATTACGCAGGCTATGAGAATGTTCGAAACTTTGTGACACAACTTTCGAAAGAATCTAGGAGATGAAAAAAACGTGTATATAAAAGAAAACAATTTTATTCCCCAGATTTTTTTTACCCCTGCTACCACTTGCTATGTATGCAGTATACATGTATATGCGTGGTGTACTCAGGGTAGTCAATTCTGGATCCTATTGGATTTATTGTTACCGTGTTTGATTTATCCCTAGATTTATTTAATTCGTATCGCTCTAGCTATTATCAATATTTCTGGTCCACTTTGTCCTATTGACCCCGTTTAACGGCAGGACGTGTTACGGCTGGTAAATTCAATCTAACAGGGTATAACTTCGCACGAAATGCTTGGGGTAATATCAATTATTTTTACTATATGTATATCCGGACTAATAGTCTATTCCGATGCAGTATGTACTGCAGGTGGGTTGCATTGATATATGGATACGTCACACGATAACATTGTCCTTATAACGATACATCGACCGTGCGGTTTTGTTTGATTCGTGTGGTATCAGGATCAAAGGGCTGACCGGTTACTGGCTTTATCCACTACGCGGTTGGCGAGGATATTTTTCAGAGAAGTTACCAGGTTAAATACAGGGCGAAAGCCAGAGGGGTCGTTCTCGGAGATAATTTTGGATTCGGCTACCGAGAAGGTCCCCTTGATCAAAGTTCTTGAGTAGGGAGGAGACTGAAGCGGAAAAAGAAAAATTAGGAGACGTACTTGACAGATTCAATGGGAAAGTATAAGGTTAAAGTGGCACGTCGTCCATATATGTATCCTTCTCTCTATATGCGATATATAGTCCCTTTTTGCCTACAAGATTCAATTTACGTTTCGTTTAAACTCAAAAACGTTCCGGGTGCGCGGAACATATAAAATGGATATATCCGTATTACGTTGACAAAGAATTTTCGTTTCCTTAGGAAAAAGAAAAAAAAACCAAATGCTTTACGTACGACAACCTATCATCTTCTTTATTCGGTTTGGAATAGCGATACGCGTAGCTCTTATTTAGACATCCATTTTCCATTTAAACCGAATCGTTTATTGATTTTTTCACTTTTTTTTTCATGCTTCAGTCAATCGGCACGTCGTTCCTAAAACCTGGATTTATCGCGTACAAGACTCACGCGTTGTATTCAGTAGCGGTACTTGCTGACGTAGTAGCATTTCGATATTTCGATCGAGTATACCAAAAGCAGTAACCGCGTATACGATTTGCAGTGTCATTGACGTTTTCATGAGAGCGACGGAAAATCTGAAGTCTCTAACTCTCTAGTTAACGATACTCGTTTTTTCGCACTTTTTCTCTCTCACTTTCATACCAACAGCTTTCCCAGATCCATTATCACCTGGGTTTCACGCGAGAATAGGGACGACACGAGAAAGGTTATCTAAAAGAAAAATAAAGAAAAGACGTAGCAAGGTTACGTGTACGTATATCCTTTCACTATGAAATCCATTATACCTTAAGGACCGTTCGATCGTCAAAAGTTTCCATTCAGAGAGACAACGAAGTACAGCCAAGTTATTAAATTGCCTTTGTTATGTGTTCGCTCGCTCTCGAGAAAAATTGTATTCCTTTTCGTGCCCGACTTGACTTTTGCTCCGAATGGCCATGTCGTTCTTTATCAAAGGGATATCTTCAACTCACATCGATACTCCCATGGAGAATTTCTACGCGCTTTGCTCCATCCAGCCTTTAGAAACAGGCTGCCATTTTTCTTATTTTTATCGCTCCTCTCTACATCTCCGCTGCTTCCTTCGACGTGATTCGATCCTTAGCACAGATCTTTTATCCGTAGTATATGGAGCCGACTCGTATTACCTATAGATACATAGGAACATGGAAACTGCATGTGAATTGGACTCGCTGGTACATATTATTTACTTTCTTCGAGCATTCGAATTACGATACTTGGATTTCATTGAAAAAGTACGAAATTACTTTTACGAATTGTCCATTTTACCAATCAGAGTTTACGGTGACAATTTTGAGATTTACGTTGAATGCGAACTCACTTGCTGACCCCTTGCCCTGTCTCGTGTTTCGGCAGGGATCGAAAAAAAAAAATTCATTGCTACCGGAAGTAGGATGATTCAGTTGAAATTCACCCTGATCACATTGCACAGTGAGAAATGCTCGATGGAAACTGATACGCGAATGGCAATATGCAAGTGAAGGAAAGATATAAGTTACCAACAGAGTCGATATAAATTATCAATAAAGAAGATTTCGTGAAACTTCGCCTACAGAGTATAAAGGAAGTATGCTGAGCCAGTTTGATCTGTAAGGAGATAACACGAAGGAGGAGCTCTCTCGGGCACTTCGCTTTTACTACGTACCAGTGGCTTCGCGTGGTAACGTATAGCCAGGAGTCATTTAAACTTTTCAAATTTTAAATAGGTATCTAGTTGGACGACCTTATGGTAGCTGTAGGTATACGTATGTATACGGTACATACCTACCTAGGTACGTTAAATGCACGTAGAAGAATTTACATCGACGAAAACGAAAGGTAGGGTTTAAAGTTTTTCAACTGACATTTGAAATTGCCGCCAAAAGCGAAGGCATCGTTTCGACCGTAGGGACGAACGCTCTTCTCGCGCTATATATAAAATTTGTCTAATGGCCTGAACTGCGTGCTATATATTTTTTTTTTTTCTTGCTCCCACCTTATTTTATTATCTTTCTTCATTTTACTATGCTCTATTTTTCAGACTTCGACCCCTCGTCCCTTTCGTATGATTTCATCTTCCTTCCACTTGTCTTCGAACCCACCATCTTACTTTCTCGAGAGTGCGCTGGAGAGTTTGAAAGAACTTCTTAAAATAAACGGCCCCTTGCAGTCGCTCTCTCTCGCCTGCCCACTCCTCCCCTCTCCCCCCCCATCTCTCACACTCTCTATCTGTCCTTTGTTAACGTTCGTCTTGGCTCACTTTACTTTTCTTACGAGGATCCTCCTTTGCTCTCACTCGGTATCCTTTTCTCCCCCCCCCCCCTCTCACTCTCTCTCTCTCTCTCTCTCTCTCTCGCTCGCTCGCTCGCTCTTTCCTGCCTGAGACTGGAAAATAATTTCTCGTTCCTGCTTCAGAAGCTGGTTGAGAAGAACGTTTCATCCTTTGTAAGTCTTGCCAGTCGTATTTATGGAATTTTCATAAGGGGAACGTCACGTGGAACGAGCCGGAAGTTGCGTCATGATTGGTAAGATTTTATGAGAGTCACAGAGACACCATGTACGTGTTACACATTTAATATATTTCAAACAGATTTCAAGTGTGTAATACAATTTAGGGACGTTACGTAGTCAAATTTGTGTGAAATTTTGAAAGAGAAAAAATTTGCCAAATTTTCTTCTGATTACCGGAAATCTACATTGCCTGTAATCCTTTGTCTCATTCATATACGATGACTTTTTCTAATATTCGTTAAAAATTTTTGGAAAAGAAAATAATAAATCCAAAATATACGAAAACCAAATTACGATCTACCACCTCACCACCCTCACAAAATATACCTTGCAACTATAACAGATATAAGAGAAGACTGTAGCACCCTACAATAAAGCTTTTCCGTGGCGTGAAGTTGAAGTGGATTCCTAATTGTGTCTCAAAAGCTTCATCAAAATTTCGATTAATTTCAGACACCCATAACTGCTTCGCAACGAATCCCGTAATACAACGGGTAAAGGTATTTTCTAATAATCGACATTATCAAACAGAGATAAGCTCATCCCGAGCTTTATAACCACATAGCAAATGCCTTACATGCATTAAGCGCTAAGCGACCAGCGAAGCTTTCCGCATAGAGCCGTTCGCCCACTTAATATGGATGGAAAGCTCGTCCAGTTGCAACCACGTGGTCACATCCCAGGACCGTATCTACTGGCGAGCTGTGTGGCTGCTATGGTAGACAGGTAATATATCGCCCGCGCATGCCATGGATCCCGGTTCGTTACTATGGAAGACTCGAAGGGTAGCAC
The DNA here is from genome assembly GCA_030142655.1 of Trachelus tabidus. Classification (NCBI taxonomy): domain Eukaryota; kingdom Metazoa; phylum Arthropoda; class Insecta; order Hymenoptera; family Cephidae; genus Trachelus; species Trachelus tabidus. The sequence goes on along the minus strand of JARQTI010000420.1, from coordinate 1,122,102 downwards.
GTACTCTGTGGGAGGGAGGCGGAGGGGGCGAGAATCAGGGAGAACCTTCTCAACCTTCAACCTTTGGTACCGATTCACCTACTGTTTACTCGATCGTTTGCTCAGCCTCCAATGAGGTAGATGAACGCGGGGGGCAGGAAGGTGTAGGGGGTCGCACGTGACAGTTGTATGAATAATAGCGGGGGTCCAGTATCGGTGGATTAATTAATATTGAGATAAGGCTAGATGTAACCGAGAGGATAAATAGTCCATGGACATGTCTTACGTCATCTTCTGTATCTTTTATGGGAAAGGGGTAATTTTGTTGTAATTAGTACAGAGATTCGACAGGTAACTTTTGGATAATTTTTGACTTATAGGTAAAACAATTATTCGGGTGGCGTTTGTCTTGTCTCTTGAAGGTATATGGGGGGTAATCGTTTGGATGAGAGTAAACGAGCGGGTAGATAGCTGGAAATCCGAATGATCGCGCTTATTAAGGGTATTAAGAAAGTTAATTGGTAAAGTTGGGGGTAATGAGAAAATGGCCTGAGAAAATACGAAGCTCGTTGAGGGTTTCTGCCAGGAGCCGTTTTCTTGGGCAAGGTGCGCTCATACTCGTTTCTTCTGCGTAGAACAAAGGCGTTATGTGAAATGTGAACGTGGGCTTATGGATGCTAAGCAAAAGTGACAATGATATCTTGCAGTGGGGTGGAGACGATTTTTTTTATAAATTTCGGGGATACGCGGGTCTGTACGAGCGATTTGAGGGTCTTGTGCGAAATCGTCTGTTCTTGAATTCTTATCAAATTGCTCCAATTTATACACGATGTGAGCTCTCGCCATGTATTTCGTTATTTTTTATTCGTCTGCTTTTGGCGAATTTTTTGTTTGCTTTGTTGAAATCGAGAAGCGTGACAGAATCGCGGAGCAGAACGGCTTATCAATTCTCTTTTTCGAAGAAACTTTTGTTTTCTGACAAATCGAGAAATGTGTCGAGAGAAAGATAATGGGCATGTATATAAGTATATTCCATATATCTGACACGTATTTGAATAATTTTTTTAGACTCGTTCACAGTTTTGTTGATAATTAAAAAAATTCGTCAAGCACTGTTTTTTTATCAAGATCGGAAGTCCATTCAGAGAATGTCAATGGTCTCGAAATACTTCACCGAAAACATAGTATAGAAGTCAGGAAAGAAACTATTGGAAGATAAAGATAATATCTTACTATATAGTTCTGTCCTCTGAATTCAGGAGAGACCGGAAACGCGTAAGAGCCCAAAGTATTTACGAATAGGTTTCCTGAATTACGGAAGACGAATGGTTTTGTTCCGCGTGGATCGAGTGATCGAATGACCAAGTGACTGATTACAAACCGGCCAGTTTTTTCGTTCGTTTCTTCATCCGAATAAGAGAAATCACCGAGTGTACTGCGTTCAGCTATACATTCGTACAGTCATTCCAAAAAAGCGGAAAAGTGGAGAAGCGTACAAGGATGCTGTACTCTTTCAAGGAATACCATATATTACATTTTACAAGATACGACCACTTTCCGATCTCGCTCTACGGTTGGATTCACTAGTCACAAGTTTGATTCCTGCTCTCATTAAAATGCTCAAGGACCAGAACGTACAGAAAATGAATATCATTACTTCGGATAATTTCCGGCTGTTAAAAACTTACTGCATACCAAAAGAATGTAGATGCCAATAATAACCCATATCACATATGGACATACCTGCGTGATTTGAAAATATTAATATAATTCATACGGTGTAGGAAGGGTCAAAAAAATCTAAGAGTGTATTGAGTTACCTTAATTAAAAAAAAGAAGCATATTAGGGGAATGAAAAAATGTAGTTTAGCGTGGGAATGAAGAGAACTTGTGGAAAACGGTAAAGCGAAGCTGGTAAGGGATGAAGGTTGATGAAGGGTAGGTATATATTAAGGTAGCAAGGCAAGGCGTGGAAACTTGACGGGGAGAACCATTTCCGGCATTGAGAATACCAATTCTCTGTATACGTAATCGAATTTTAAGTATACCAACCCCAGTGAAGCGTAAAGTCCTTGGTTAGGGGTTGGTTCAATCATGGTAGAGGAGGAGATTGAAATCCAGGAAAAATAAATCCTGCTAATCGATGTCTCGATATCCTTTTCCCTTCGTGAAAAGGAAGCCATTTCATTTTCCTTGAATTCTCCAACACCGATGCGTATCGAGTCTAACCATAATCCACCGAGGGAAGGGATGACATCGTATCTAAGGGTTGGTTAAAGGCAACGATGGAACTTTTAAATCTCACTAATCGTTCTAGCACAGGGAAAACTTATATGGAACTCTTCGCCATTTCTCTTGCGAATATCCATAACGATTTTTTTATCTTGCCTCAGTAAGACATGTATAAGTCGTGAAATGCAGAAAAAGGAATGACCAGTGAATTTGTATCGCGACGTTGAAACAGAATATAATTTTTTTCTGTAAATACAAAGATACCGAATACATGACGCAATAGGGTCAAAGTATAAAATTCTTTCAGAAATCGAAAGCTGGAGAGATGGTCCTTGAGAAAATTGAAAATTTAAGAAAACTCGTATAAGAGATACTACGGTATAGGGAAACGTCCCATTCAATGCTTTTCTGCTGATATAAATCAACAGTTAATTTTAGTTGATACACGTCACGAGGTTCTTCTTTTTGAATTTATTAGATTTTGAAAACTTGATTAAATATTGATTCCGACTGGTTGATTTTCTCTAGGTATATACCTAGCAAATATATATGTCTAATTTCAGTTTGGCGCTAGGTTGGAGTGTGGAGAAGTTATCTGAAATTTCAGAAGATTCTAGGCGAATGGTTACTGAATTACTTAGTCGCCTAATTCAAAATAGCGCAGGTACGAGTTTCCATTAAGCATGTGAAGTTGCAATATAACGGACTAATTACCCTCCTGGTGTGAGTACCAAGAGGACTTCTTACTTTCTAATGAATATAAATATCGTTCTCCGTTCTCATTGTACGTCTGAGATGCTGGCTACCCTCTTCCCTGTATAATTGCTTCCGAGTGAACTCCCTAGACTTTGAGATAAAGTCCCTAGAATTTTAATGGACGACTTTTCATCTCCCTTGCTCCCTCTTGATGACTGACGTCATTGTAGGATGCAGTTTCGTCACACAATTTTTTTGCGAATATTGCAAATTTTGCTATCACGCTACGTTATCTTCATGTTTTTTAAAATCTTTTATGTTGGCAATTTTTTTAGTCGCACGCACCCCCGTTATTTTCGCACTACGCTTAATAGCGATTGCTGTTATTTTTTAACGTTTGCAAAAGCTATATTGCGAACCGTGAAAGTGGGTCTGTCGATAGCTGCCACCAACTTCGAAATTGCGAATCGATCGTTTCAAGAGTCAAGAGGAGCATATCGATTTTCTATGAAATTTTGCATCCCGTACGTTAGCTCACCGTGAATTATTATCGCGTAACGCAGTGTGATAAACGTTCTAGAGCGGCGTACCGCGTGTCGCTCGCTGAAGCTGATAGACGAGTCGTTCGGTTGAATTGAATTCCTATTGAATTCATCACAGATCGATTTGGTCGAACAATTAAATTAGCTACACCTCCGAAATTGTTTTGCTGAATTGACAAATTACTCAATGCGAAATATAACGCGTCATTCAAAAATATAAAAAATCTGCCATTCAAGCCAGCGCCGTAATAAACGTGGCGCAGCGACATTGCGAATTTACGGGGTTTAATTATTGCACAGAATTTTCGTTAAACTTTGCTACAACGTAATCGCGCCGTGAGTATCGCGAAATTTGGATTGTAAAAATAATTTTAAGAAAAGTAAAAAAAAAGAGGAAACCACTTACATTCTTCGTCGCCATGATATTTTGTTTTACAACTGACTTATCCCGTACTTTCCTTATGCTTACTTGGCTTCGTCTCCTGACCGAATAAATCATCCCTTCCATTAACCAGAATCCACCCCAAGCTCAGCAGCTACACTTTCCTAAATCTGGTCGATCCCCAAAACACTTGGAGCCGCTGACCGTCGCGGAAGTGGTCCTCGTTAGTCATAATTATCTAACTACGGTTAATTGGCAGACAGAGTACGATATCTGGCACGACCCTTGTCTCGCGATAATCTAAAGCCCAGTTCACAGTTCTATATCGATGCCCATGATACTATACGACAATTTCCTATCTCCGCTACATACCGTCTTACATCGTATACGTCTTCCTGTCTTACACGTGGAAATCCTTAGTCCGCATACCATCCACATTAGCTAATTGGACATCAAAGTGCTACATGGTTGAGAACCACTGTTTACTAAGTTTCAATTGGACGAGCTCAGAAATTGCCAACTACCGACTGCTGCCCATTGTTTGCCTTGGCTGAGGCGCAATCTTAATCAGCTGATAGAACGTCGACTTATTAACATAATTATTAAAAGCACTTAAGGGATGCAATTAATTCGCTTAAACTGATCCATCATATATTTGTCTTCCTCGACCTAGATTTGAGAAGCTGCAAATTTTCCGCACGATTTGAATGCAGCCGGTTGGGAAAAAGAAAAAAGAGAGTCATTGGTTAGCCGAATGATCGACGATCTAGAGGGAATTGCATTGGATCCATATACGAGTTGCACTTGCACTTTACGCGCGGCAAGATTACCCGCTCTTGTGAAAATGGCTCGTTTTATATGTTATTCCAGTGGAACACCGGCAGAAGCGTCGCGACGCTTCGAGACGTTTGTGGACATCAAATTTCGCAGGCCATCGGACTCGGTTCTGTATGAATCAGGTTTGATGCTGTAATTTACATCGGAAGGATAAATATTTAAATAGTGTGACGCCGGGCGTCGCGAGGACATTAAATATCCACGACGCTGGCGTCCAACAAGGCAGGCGTCGGGAACGATGGAAAAAATCTTTTATTAAATAATGCTAGACACTCTCTCCACACCCATTCAGCCTCGCTAATCACGTTTTCATATTTTACGACGGACCAAGCTTTCGCGCCTCGAAGGCGACGCAGTCTACTTTGACGGTCGTGCAGGCTACGCGCGTTTCCTGCGAACTTTTTCCCGCTTGTTTAGAGCCTTTTTTTTGCGTCACGGCGTATATAAAATAAAAGTGCACGTTTCTCGGGAATGCATTCTAGGCGAAAAATAAATACGAACCGGATTCCCCCTGACGGATGCATACTCGTGCATTGCATCGCAATGACGTACATTATCCTGTACGTGGTTCAGTTAACAATTCTATTTTTTTTTACTTCGACCCTTTTCCAAATAACATGACAAAAAGCTCTGTACTACGTACTCAAATCCTTGGGAATTTTCAACTACCAGCCGTTTCTGGAATGAATTGAGCTTTACGCGAAAGTTAACTGAGAGTTATTTTAAAAATTTTTCGAAAAGTCTTACATCAAAATTTTTCTTCGATATATATACATCGACAAGCGTTACTCTGTCATTGTTCCTGAATATTGTACAGAACGGCAGTCTGTTTTACTGCCAAAAAAGAGGACTCGACTGCTATATAAAAAAGTATAAGTGAAAAACGTCATAAAGCACGAAAGAAAATGGGAAAAAATCAGCCAGACCGGAAGTATTATGGTACAGTGTAGAGCGGGACGAGTGTACGTACGCTGCAAGCGTCACTGTGGGATATGATATTTGGCGTGCTCGTAAGTCCTCTTAATATCGCAACAATGGCTGTGCAGGCCAGCAGCAAAAGTTGTATTGCCGTGACCGGGTCAGGACCGCAGCCGGGAGGACTGTTAGTGTTGACCCACAGTGACGCCGCGAAATGAATGTTGCATGGGTTCACCACTCAGCAGATTGCTATACTAAAGTCCACTGAGATATGCCATAGCACTCCTATCTGGGCTCTCCGCAACACAGGAGCGAAGGCCGTGCGAGCTTTTCTCTTTCTCCGTGATAAAAATGAGAAAAAGAGAAGGAACAAAGGGAAATGCTCCCAAGGTGGGCCGGACGCGGCCAAAATAACTAAACAGCATAGACGGACGAGGATGAAATGAAATTCAACTTGCGCCATTGCTTCCGGTGCGGGAACGCGTTGTCCCCTCTTCTTTTTCTTTTTCATTCATGGCAGGAAACGAGCTTCCTCGTAAAGGGGAAAAGGAGGGCCCCTGTTTTGCCCTTAGGTCCTCGAGACTTCATTGACTCTTGAGACTTCGGGAATCATTTTTTTTTTTCATCAGGTTCGCTCAAGAACTTGTATTCCAAAGTATTTCAATTAGAGCACCTTATATTTATCCCATCCATATACGACGTCTCCATGGTCCATGTCCCTCTGGTCTAGTGTGTTTGAGGAATGAGGTCACGCTTCCCTGGAATAAGTCTTCATCGGAAATATGCACGAAAGAGGTTAGGGGAACGAATATGATTAATATTGAGAGTGATTGATAGTATTCGTACTGGAGGATATTAATAGTTGAGGGTGAATTTAGATAAGAATTTCTTATTTTTTTTTATACCGACTTTTACGAACGGAACCTATGGTCGATCGATTTTTCGTCGTCATTGTGAAAAAGAACCGATGTCCTCTTTATGAATATTTTAGCTGGTCGATATACACTGAATCAAAATGGCTTCCTGCTATCCCCGTTTTCTATACCTGTGGAGGCTACGACTTTCTTGTTACTAAATAATAAAGTATCGCGGATCCATTTTTAAAGGCTCTCGTAAGATTTATTACCGCACGTTTCCCGTGCGATTTAGAACCGGCATTTTACAACCGATTCCGGTCGTTAACCATGACTTTCCACACGGTGGGAATAAAGTGGTTACACCAAGGTAAATCGGTACTTTTCAATATACAATATTGCTGCGAATGGTGCTCGATGTGGAATTATGTATTTTTATGAATTTCAGTTTAAATTCCGCCAAGGAAATTTTACTGAATATGCAAAAGTGAAAACTTTTCATTTTTACCAGCCTATCGGATCATAAAATTCAATCATGGATTCTACAACGAATTTAATGTGATATAGTTATCAATTGATATTGCGATTTGACTATATTTCACTCAGACCTATACCGACCTCATCGTTTTTCTCATTGACTGTCAAATTCGAATTTCAACTTTTTATTTCGTCTCACTTACATATAATCCCTTTATCACTACAGAAGTGTAAGTGCAGCGCTTAATTTTCATTTTTATTTTACAAATCTCACTTAATCGCTTTAATCGTCGAATGTCCAAAAAATTAATTGTATTGCAGTCATTAATTGACGTTACCCTTTGACTAACTCAGGTTTTATTTCTCACTGAAGAAATTGAATTTTCATTGATAAAAAAATGGCAAAACCTCTCTCTCCCCCATCCCTCTCACTCTCTCTCTCTTATTCATTCAATTCATTTTTTAACACACTCTCCCCATCGCTACCAAATCCATTTCTACGTTAATAATTTTACAAAAATGCCCCCATTCGTCTCCGTTCCCTCCTGTGCTTTTGCAAAAAAAAAATCGATATCACTATGAGCCCTGGCGCGCGTATCAGCAGGACGTCATTCTCTGACCGGCTGCTTAACCACACGAAAGTGAGCCGTTTTACAGTGATGGGATCATTTTTCATGACGTCAGTCGTTTTCCACTCGGCCAAGCCGAATCGCGCGCGAAATATGTGTATGCTCGCACTTTCCACCCTTCGAGCCTTCAGCCGCCACAACCCCTAACGCCACAACCCGCCATTTCGCCTCATGTAATGACATCTCTATATACATATAGCTATACATACCCATATAGTATACCTGCAGTTATACATAAATCTCCAACTCCATGTATCACCAGGTATACCAATTCTGTATCAGCGCGTCAGTGAGTGTATGGTTTTGCACCAAGAATCCCAAAAGTCGTTCAGGGCGCCAAGTTCGAAATTTCTTATCGTTAAAAATTTGATATACATAGAAAAATATTTGTAAAATTTAAGGTATCACGGTAACAAGGGGGTAGAAGATTTCAAGAATTTTTTCATTATCACTTTTATCATTCCGTTTAGTATTACGGAATTTACCCCTTCGGGGGATGTCTTACAATTTATGCTACACCCTGTATATTGTGCATGCTTGTACATTGTTATGCTTGTGCATGAAGGTATTTATATACCCAACCAACAAGGGTGTACTCGTGATAAAATCGAGCGAACGTCCGCATGGCTATGCATTAAACGTTCACGGTTTTCGGCGGTGCACAAAAGTTTGTACCACCGTGTATATTCGTGCAGTGTCGTACGACGAAATGTAATTTATATAACGCAAACTGCCCTCGTGTCCAAATGTCGCTGCCACAGCTGCCCTCTTTGTCCCTTTGTCACTTTGTCCGGCATCCCTGTCAAGCCTGTCTGCGTTTATACTTATTAGTATTCAATGATTATTCGATCCGTTTGATTAATTGCCGCGTTAATTCGTGACAATTTGCCGAAGCCCTATAATCATAGGAGAATAAACACGTACGGTTGGTATGCGTAGGTGAAATTACCGCAGTAACCGGCTGCAGCCGTCAAGGCGCGTGCGCACGCGCAGATGCGTAACCGCAATGCAAATTGAAGCATTAAAAATACAATTATTATTATAACACGGATAAAATCGAAGCGACGACAATCGATTGCACAATCGACCGTACGTCAGCATACATAGGAACAATGAAACAATATTGTTTACTCGACACCACCTGTCTCTTCATTCCACATATATGCAAAATACTTCGAACACCCCTTTTTTGGCGGTTGAATACATCGTTGAAAAAGAAATTTGTATTTTCTCAAGAAAACTTTTCCACGCAAAAGGTTGAAAAATTGCACTGACCCCAATTCGAATTTTTAGAGATATTTAGCGATTCATCGCCCAGCCATAATAGCGTACTCGAATTTTGCATGATGGGTTTTGCAATATTTTCCTCGCTCTGCAAATATATGATAGCTTATATATGTAGGCTTTTAAAATTAATTAAGGGCTGTATATTTATACGCGTACAATATCCTGTAGGGTTTTCACGGTGTTGTATGCAACGAATATACAGAAATGGGTCAGTCGTGGGTAAACGCGAAATTGGGTACGGTGTTTCTTTAAAGAATCAGGATTTAGCAAGCTTTCGTGCTTTTTCTGCTTTCTAAGCTTTTAACCCCTGTTTAAAAAGGACAGTCCGGTTATCGCGGCTCGCATAAATATGTTGAGTCAGGAGGAGAGAAAAGAACGTGGACTCTGCTATGGGGTTTTGGATAAATGCGCTCGAGACGCGTGTCATGCATTTAAACGACCGCGCTAAAAACGCCATTAAATTTAATAATACTTTATCTTGGGCGTACATCTTATATACCATGACGATTAGGATCGGGTAATTGGGTAGCGTAATTTTGGTTCGCGGGACGGAGAACTTGTAAAAATATTATATACCAAACGTGGATAAAATTTTTCCCGTTTATAATTTCCACGATAGTCGTACGTGGAAAGAAAGATAAGTGTAATCATATCCTCTATTGAAAAAAAAGATTCATATGCATTCAGCGAAAAGGCTCTGCCGCACAATACTATTTTCTTTTGATGGCTTATATTCCAAAGGCAATATTTCCAATCCTGCGGTATTGCTCATCGGGTCACGCATGCAGGACGCTCTGAAAGCTGGATGCATCTGCATTACGTACTCACGTCGCCAATGCACTTTCAATCAACCTGCATATATATATGTGTATATGCACCTTTGACACCTCTTCATATTATTCGTATAGACGCGTTAGAATTTAATATAGAAAACGTTTAAATTTAAAATAAGCAGTCACTGCACGTAGCTGGCTAAAGGAGATGCATCGGGGAAAAAATATGTATATTAGAATTAACAGTAAAATTTTAATATTCAAAATTTTCAATTTTAAGTCAATATATGAGTCGTTCCACCTACGTAAGGGAAAAGTGCCAGAACAAAGTAATCGATCCTGGAATCGATTTGAGAAAGTGGTTAAAGTGCTTGGCGATATTCCCGTTAAACAAAACTGTTGACATGTCTTCCCAACGCTACATAGATATACTCGTACGTACTAAAGGGCTGTATTAAGGAATCCAGCACAGGCTTATTCAGTGCTGCAAACGTTGATCATATATAAGTAGCATTTACGCGGTAGAAATGCCATTGGCCAAAGGAACGTGGTACAAATACATAAGTAAGATCTTGAAAGATATATGAGAGAATGAATATACAGTTGCATCGGATCCGCGTAAGCTTCGTATAAATCGCAAAGTTTACCTTTACGATAAGATGGTACAGATCTAAAATGTACATCGCGAAGATCTTGGGAAAAAAAAAGAAAGATAATTTTCAACTCGCACGTTATTGGTCGTTGGATAATACGAACTTTTAGATGCACTCCGGCCCTGAAGTGCTAACCAGGAAATTCGAAGCTTTTTACGCGATACCGTAAAGCTCGCATCCGCAACCAACTCGTAAAGCGGTGCTTATCAAATATTACAGAGTATCGAGACTTAAAAATTATCGATAAGGTGGAGAGCTTTTTTTCGATGTTTTTTTTTAATATCAAAATACAACTGTAAACTTGCGTGCAAGCTCGAGAACAACATGTAAATATATGTTATTCGTTTAACGGTCGAGAACACCAGTGTCGAAATAATGAAGAATGAAATGATACAGCTTTTCATTTGGGCCATTACACGACCGTGGGATTTTGGGGTTAGGTAGGGTCGAAGAAGTGGGTTGGAACGAAGGTCGAGAAGATGAAGGTGAAGCTGTGCAAAGAGAAGATGCTAACTGTGCTCCACTTCTTTAACGATCACTGGGTTCGTGGAGAGTTGGAAAGGATAAGGAATAAAAAAAAAAAGAATTTTCTCTGAATTTTTGCGAATTCACAAAGACTGCGTATCGGTCGTTACTCTTATAGTTAGCATATAATCACATATCTGTATGTAAGGCTCTTTTAAGTCTTTGTAGTCAAAGAAATTTTTTCCCTTGCTCTTCTTTTGATGAGTTGTTTGGAAGAAAGTAAAATTGCTGGTCTTCCTTTTCACGTTGGGGACCGAATGTTTTGCTGAGGATTTCTGTATATTACGTATCTACGTATGATAAGTAATGTGTATGTATACATATATATATGTACATATATAACAGTAAGCTTGCCTTAGCCCTTGGGTTCGTTCGAGAGTTTACTTTTCAACAACTTTTTATCGCTCGAAAGCTTATAGAAAAAAATTGTTCGCCAGACTCCGGGCTCGATTAACAAAATATCAAGTTCACTGGTTTGATGGTAGAACAAATCTTAATGTTTTTCGAGCTGATATTTTTTTTAGAAAAAATTTATCGTCTGTAAAAAATAGGATTTGCGTATATACATTATTGGCATTTGTCATGAAATCCGTCATAATTTGTAATTTGAGTTAAAACGATGTCGATACTGAGGCTGCAGATAGAATTAGCCCTATCAATTTATTTGAAAGTACCCAGAAGTAAAAAAAATAATAAAAGTAAAATTGGTTACCCCCTTGCCTACAGCCTTCAAACTACCAGTCCCTAAAGGCTGAATGCCTGACGGGGATCATTTATCAAGTGAACAAAAACCTTGGAAATAATTACTAGGGGTGTTCTGGCTCGTAACGGCGATTCTACCCCTATACGCTTATAATTCCCTCCTGTCCCACGCCCACCATTGTAATACGTTTAAGGATGCTTTGAATTTCTGTAATTCGATAAACATCTTGATAAAGTCTCGCCGAAATGGTTGTTGCATAGTCCCGTTAATTAACCATTTTACAATGTAAAGCAACGTATCCCATAATAAGCTGTACCCAACCTAAAGAGGATTTAAAGGTGGTAGGGCTGAAGAAAGCTCGTTGTGAAAGCTAAACGAACGAGGGGATGTTAAAGCTGCTACGAAAGTACGTTAGGGAGGTTTGGTTGGGTGAGATTTTAAAAAAGATAATCTTAAATGAACGGGTCCTCGCGAAGGTTGAAATTGTGATCTCTACGCCGATAGCAGAGACAACCGAGGTAATGTTTCATCGTTACATCCCGTTAAGACCACGCCATTCTGCACTTGCAAGCACAAGTAGCTTACTTTCTGTAGCCCGAGGATATATGTTTCTAGGGAGGATGATTTTTTTTTGGTTATATCTCGGCGAAAATCAAAGCGATAGCGGTAGTACGTTAACGTTGCGTAATTGAAGATGAAAAAGGAATGAGCTTTTTTTTACTAAAACGCTTCCCGGTCCTTCGTTGAACGTTCTGACTGGTGAGCTTTCGCAAGTTCTTTCAAGCCAGTTCAACGTTTCTCGCGTGAATGCACAAAGAAAGAAATTCGGGTAACATAGGGTTTCGAAGGAGTCCCTCTTGTCGCGAGGCAGAGAAATAATGAAAAATAAGAGAGAAAGGGGAATAACGTAAAAGGGGAGTCAAAGATGAAAAAAAAAGATAAAAAAAGGAAAGAATACTCGACGAAGTTAAGAAACCATAAAGAATGGATGAAAGTAACTAAAGGACCAGAAAGGTTGTACGGGATTGGGAGGCGGGGCAGGAGGGCGAGTCGCAGGTATTGTATAATATTCAATTTCGTAAGAAAAGCTCAGGAATACATTTACATATCAAGTGACCACCCTGTAGATGAATTAAGGATTAATTCCAACTCGTTAAGCCATTGCTTCTCTTAATCTCTTAACGTTTTCACCTAACGAAGATCGTTTCTTAATATACAAAGTGGTTAACATGAATATGATATTATCACGAGAAGTTACCTCCATCGGAAGCTTTCAAAAATTCTTCTTTGGATCATCCATCTACTTTCTTGTACCATCTCGCTCTTTTTCACCTCGCAAGTACAAGAAGCTTTAACGAGGTGGCGCCCTTTGGGCAAAGCTCCGTGGTTTCCGGTTCTGTTCGTATTGCTCCCCGAGAATGCGAGATACGTTTCCGTGCTTTTCGTTTCACTTGGAGCGACTTGCCTACCCGGTGGTCTCAATTTTCGAGACTGCTCGTAAAAAGCTCGCGACATGGATTCGCACTCTGCCTGCAAGCATTGCTCTGCCTTTATACTTACATCGAGACGTAAGAGACTGGTACAGTCGCAGGGACGTGGATAGATCAAACTTTTGTAGATCGCTAAAAAAAGCTCACTCCTTCACCTCGATGCACGGAACTTCGAAGATGCATATGAATTTTTCAAAAGCACTGATTTTATCGTGTGATGAATAATTATGATCGTAGACACTTCGCAGTTGACGTACGAAGCTTTATAATTATTCGCGAATGGTCTGTGTTCTGATTGGTCCTTTGAAATTGCATAGTCAGTTGCGCAGTAAATCCCATTGGCATGGAGCGAAATACCCATTTTCTTATGAGTTAAGCACATTTCGCGGGCTTTACAGCACGGACGCTCTCGATGCGCCTGACAAAATTTATGCCCGGACGAAAATGCCCGGCTGCACATTTTTATTTTACGACAGGCCAAAAAGCTCTCGGTTTACATCGCTCCTGTTTTGGTCTCTTTTCCATGCTGAACCGAAGGACTTGGCAAAACCAGCCGTGACTGAGATAATAGAATGATCATGTCGACGAATGGGAATTTTATTTATGCATTCCTTTCTAATAACATCAGCTGCTTTTGACTTTGAGGGCAGAATAAAATATCAAAGTGGATAACGTAACGTAATTATTTTTTGTTTCTTTTTCATTCTTTACAGGCAATGTCATTTCAATGAAATTACTAATATTGCTTTTTTCTCCCTTTACGTTCGTGCCTCCAAGCACTTGATTGCGTCAAAGTTAATTAGATTGAATAACGTATCAAAGCCAAATGAGGAATACAGTGCTTATGCTGATCGCTCTGAAAATATCGAATTTATCCATGAAACGCTTCGCGTCGCCATCTACTATCTTTTTGTGGAAGTATAGTCCGTCGAGAGATTCTCAAAGCTCCTACGAGATGGCGCGAGCTTGCGGCTTTTGAATGAAAGCTCTCTGACCCCTCTTGCTCTAGGCAAAAGGAAAATTTCAAAGTGACTTCGGCGTACCCCCTCCTCACGAAGGGGAAGCCCTCCCCACGTGGCATTTCGTGCGTAGCCAGAGATAAATTTTTGGCCCGCGGCCAATGAGCGTTGATTTATGCTGCAGTTATTATGCAATATATTTCTCGTCTAATTTACGCGCTTAATGCCGACTCTCTGGTATTTCTAATTCTCGAGGATTCCCACACAAGAAATTCACTTCGTACGCACTTGGCATAATAGAGATTCCCTCTCCCGTTTTCGTCTGGAAACTCCAAAAAAATCCATAGGAAAAAACTTCAGTTTGCCATTTCAGAAAATTCGCGAGTTCCTATAAAATATTTCGTATCGTGCAACTTTCTTATCGTGCAATGTGTTTTGAGGTATCTCTTAAAAAAATTTCCAATTCCACCCCTTTTCTTTTATATGACTGTACATTTCCGTCACGATTCCGCAAACGTCTCTGACGGACAGTTTTAACGTTGGGATGGCGGATGCCAACGTGTATTTTTGCCCGATCCTTTTACGGTCGTCGAATGACTTCGGGTTGGTCGTAAGAGTGTGAATTTATAAGACAGTTCGGGTGAGGATGATTTATAACGGAAGTTCCGTTCCGAAGCGGCGCACGCAAGGAGTGAGAATATCGTAAGCTCTGAGTTCCGATACATCAATGTTATCTGGCGGATATCGATCGAACCGCTTTTCAATTTTCATGCAAATTTCGAAACGCCGCTCTCCCAGCCCTTTGCAAAACGACGCCGTCTGGTACCTGTTTATATTTTAACCTACGAGAGACTATTTTTTTTTGGCTCTGAACACACTCACGCTTCCATCACGTTCACAAGGGAAACATATACTTCGCATTAGTGTAATAAATTTTTATTTATCTCAAAGTATTAAGGCCACATGGATTAAACAATCCTGTTGGTACAGAGGAGTTTATGGAATTGGCATTTTAAAAAATGGGTTATATAAACGAGAGGTTATTTTATTATATATTTCACGTAGGTTTATTAGTAACGATGGTGTTCATTTAAAAAGAAATAATCTTTTTACATAAATAATATTTTCTTCTCGTTGTATAGGTAGATATGTGTTTTTTTAAATTATATTATTTATATAAAATTTTATCAAATAATAAAGCGTTGAAATATTCAAAAAAGAAATTATTAAGCATATGTATACTGCCTTGATTTTTCTTCGTAAAACGGTAAAGAAACTTTCGAGTGAGTATACTCTTTGGAATAACGTTACAGAGAAAGTTGAAAAAGTTTTTTGAGCTTCGAGAAGGTTATTTGAGGTGGTTTATGAAAATCGCGAATTGTGTCTCGGGGAGAAATGAGATTTCAGAAAGTACAGTGAAAAGTTGAAAGGAACTGAAAGTAAGACGAAGGGTAAGAGATAAAATGACATATCCTCTTCATTAAATCTCTTGGAATATATCCGAGTTATCGAAAACGATTTTACCATTTCGATTTGGATGATCAAACTTTTATTTTCAATTTAAAACGCGAGCGGTGCCATCTTCCGAGAAATATTTAAACTTTCGTAAAGACGTACGTCATTCATCCGTTAGATTCATTCCTTAAAATTATTTTCTGCTTTATTAAAATCAAATTTCAAGTACTTAGCGTGTTTTACGTGCACGTAAAAAAATCGGATATAAAATATATATATGAAGAGGAAGTATCAAAGGAAATTAAATGGCTGCCAACTTCGTGACAAATAACGAACGACATTTCATCGAGATTGCCTGACATTCCTCGCAAGTGATATTATCCGATTATTCGACGGCGGTAGAAATTTATACGTTAATATTGAAAACTCATAGCTGCTGCCTTGGCGAAGACATAAATCTTCAAACTGACCTCAGTCAAGTGAGCGCACGCGCTTCAGGCTCGTGGCTACTGCCGCCAGTAATTCCACGAGTGATGTAAATCAAAAGTTCCATAAAAAAGTTCCCTGCTACCAGAGCACAGTGGATTCTTGGGCCGCGCGCGAAATATAATTCAAATAATAATAAGGAACGCGAAAAAGGTTGACAGTCGTAGAATCGAAAGTCCCTGCAGCTGATTCAATTCCCAGTTTTCTATAGTGCTCCCGGAAAAAGCCCAAGCGACGCCGAAGCTCTCGCGTAATGGAAACTGGTGAAAAACTACGTAACTCTCTTCTTTATTTTTCATTTTCCTCGTATATATCAACTGGCATTCTGACGCGGCACTTTTTTTTTCAGGAATTCATTCGCGACAAGATGAAATGCTGAAAAATTTTTTTTGAAAATCGCAAAAAATGATTCGATAAAAATATTACGCCCGTTAGATTATCCTATGACAACTTATATGCAGAAATTTATTTTTTGTTTCAGGTCAACGGAACTTGCGCAGGTATCCAGTTATGGTGTTTATACACGGAGAGAGTTTTGAGTGGAACAGTGGAAATCCGTATGACGGCAGCGTTTTGACAGCCTATGGAAACGTGCTGTTTGTTACCATAAACTTTCGCCTGGGGATTTTAGGTGCGAAATTATATCCTGTTATTTTTTGCAAAAGTTTATTTTTAACTAATGAAATGATGCAGGGAAACATTTTACTCTATCTAGGAAAATATAACGGATGACACCACTGTCCTGTGCATCGTATACATAGAAACAGCTGCGAACTATACGAATATAACCTCAAATATAAATTTATATGCACTCAAATGGCAGTTCAATTTTTTTTTATAAATCGCGAGTTTAACTTTATTAACGTTCGCGTTAGCCGATTCCTTTCCGATCAATCTAATTGAAATTCTTTTTCTATAACGTCAATCTCGTACACACTATAGTTGTGCGTACAAAGTGAACGACGTAGGAATAAAAAATAATGCAAAGATAAAATTTTGCAAAAAATAATTTTTTTTCCAACATCTTCAAATTATCATACATTACACTTAACTTTTTACATCTTTCCATTGCCTGTTCGATTTCCCATAAAACGACCGACGTTTACGATTCCTCGCTCAATCGTAAAATTTACAAGGTTTTGAATATCGCGTTCTGATTCGAGCCTCGCGAATTGTAAGGGCCCTTAAAAAGCTCCCGAATTGATGCAAAATTAGGGAACCCAGCGAAAATCCCTAATCGCGGTTCGGCGGCTTACCCAAATCCTTCTTTTTTTTTCACTCGGTATACCACCTTCCTGAAAGTCCTGGCAAAACGAACAACGTGGCGTATACGCGATATGCAAGCTTTTAGTGCAATTTTTCGCTATCACCGGCAATTCGTAATTTTCCATTGTCATTGAACCTGCATTTCTTCTGAGCAAATCAAGCCGCACGTTTAGTTATAGATTCTTGGATGTACATCCAGACTGAAAAAATATTTTCAATAAAAATGCTTAGGTCAATATCAGTCGGTACGAAATATAACTATACTGTACATTTTATTACGTGTCGGTTAAAAGAAAATTTTATACCCCGCGATACTAAGAATAAAAATGCTAATTTTCTGCAAAAAAATTATACGTAATGAATAAATATAGAAAAGAATTTATTCTTTGCCGATTTCTCATTTGTTATGTATATTAAATATCTGTTCTATTATACAGAGCAGCAGGTTGACTAATTTGCAAATTCCACATATGTATATTCGACTCGGGAATGGCCACAAGTTATGTCGGTGGTTAGAAAAAAAAAGAGAAAAGCACGAAGTCATAATCATAAATTACGTTAAAGTGCCGGGAAAGCGGTTAGTGCCACGGCCGTTTCTAGAACGGACACAGAGTTAACTCGGAAGAAGCTGTATAAGTTCTCCCTTGCAAAACATGGAAAAATATGTTCTCGAGTATGTTCGCCCAGTCCAAACGTGACAAAAACAATAATAAATGCAACAAAGAACTCTAGAGTAGATGGTTAAACTTCAGTAGTTATCTGTGGAGCTGTGTAATATATTATACTATAGCACATATACACGTATACACTATAGGTATGACTGTTTGAAATATTAATGAAAATATTTTTATTTATTTTCTGTCAATTTTTCCACAGGTTTCCTGAGGCCCGGAATAAGGGACGACACTGCCAGTAATTTTGGTCTTCTGGACCAAATAGCTGCGCTGGTGTGGTTACGAGAAAATATTGCCGAATTCGGTGGTGACCCTAACAGCATAACTTTAGTAGGTCATGGGACTGGGGCCATTTTCGCTAATTTGTTACTCATAAGCCCTGTTGCCAATAACAAAGGTAAGTTTGTGAACAATAATCTGTGCATGTCGCTAGTCAATTTATTAGTCGGCACTTCTGATTCCTGATTACCAGTTGGAAAAATGTGTTCAATTTTTTTCTGCAATTTATTTTTTTCCTACGATACATCAACGCGATATATTTAATTGAGTAATTAAAACACATTGAAAATACATAACGACATTTGATATCACCAGACTTTTCATGCTAAATAAGAAAACTGATAAGCGTATTTTCGTGGAACATAGATGGGCGCAATGTAAATTCTTTCTGGCGGACCGCAATAGCTGCGCGACTGGTTAATAATTACATTGCCTAATGAAAAATAAT
Organism: Trachelus tabidus; assembly: GCA_030142655.1. Lineage (NCBI taxonomy): Eukaryota > Metazoa > Arthropoda > Insecta > Hymenoptera > Cephidae > Trachelus > Trachelus tabidus. Next base: position 1,103,558 of record JARQTI010000420.1, on the reverse strand, counting down.
TATAGTTAACATTGTACAAGCTGCGCGAAGTGAAACGTCGCGGTTGGATAGTTTATTAATTCCACGTGCTTTTATTATCCATATATACAGGTTTTTTCAAACGTGCCATTTTAATGTCAGGCTCCGCACTGAGCGCGGATGCCATTGGAAAGGCGCCTTTGCAAATAACGAAACAGGTATTACCATTATTTTTAATATTTTTCCCTGAATTATTAATTACGACATTAATACGATATTATTTATAATTTTAGGTAGCATACGCCCTGAACTGTCCTACTGTTACAGACAGTGACCTCGTGCTATGCTTAAGAAATCGTGATCTCGAATCACTTTTAAATGTGAAGATTCATAAGCCTAAGTATGTCCCAGCGTACGCTCCACTTATCGACGGTGCTGTTATACCGGGTAAACCGTTGGATCTAATGCAAAATACTCAACTGTTCGGCAGGTACGATAAGACGCGTTAAATGAATCTGATAATAAAACTAAAATACAAAATGCCACTCAGGCTGCTAGGTTACGTTAGAGAGGCTCGGAAGTAAGCGTCAGGTAAATAGTGCAGGAACAGATGAAATCCTAGAAAATCGAAATCCCTTCACCAATTAAGAAATCGAGTGCTCACCGAAGCTGGTCCTGCTAATCCGTGAAGGCCGGGAACTGTACCCAGGGACACTGGATAGGCACTGTACGACTGCACCAGACTGTACCACTACACAGCACTGCACTTTGGAAACACGCACTTAGAATCCATAGGATTTTGTTAACGTGGCGAGAACGAGCACGAGAACTGCACTGCCGAGAACTTTCCGTGCCTATAGGCAATACATTCGGAAAAACTATCAGTAGGATAGCAACTCGAGTGACCTTTTCGGTGTCCCAAGACAGGGAGCTGCCTTTGACAATAGCAAATTTCGGGAACAAATCATTTCGATCGGTCGAGATCCCTTTAACCAATAACTAACCCCCTTTATTGAGTCGTCCCTTTAAACTATATCGAGGCCGTATTTGAGCATATTGGTAACATAGCAAATCGAAGGATCCTCCACGACCGTTTCCCCAGGACATAGGGCGAAAGCAGGGCCGAACAATCTCAACTCGGACCAGGGTGTTCCTCCACTGCCCTTAACCACATCTAAGCTCTACCGGCCCCTGCTCTCCAGTCCATTGCCTCTCTCGAGCGGGGCGCCAGAACCACGTCCGAATTTCTCCAGGTCCGTGGTGACGTCCCCTCGGGCGCTTTCCTTTGTCGGGCAATTCGTTTCGCCGAGAACATCTCTCCGGGACAGATTCGAGCATCTTGAGCTGAACAACACATTTCCAGAGTATTGCCGTAACTGTATTAATCTATCCGAGAGCGTAATTTCTCAGCAGGTTGGCGACTCGAAATGAACCAGAAAGCGCGATCGTTATCCGAAACGATAGCCTTATTAACGTGAATTGAAAAGTCATAGCGGGTATATGGATAAAGAAGAGGCCAGCACTATTCTTTGTGAAAGCTGTTCTTATCGATTACAATAAGGAAGACGTTAGAATATAATTTTTAATTGTGTAAAAAAATCAATGTAAAGCGATACTCTCGTTCGCAGCGCTCAGTTATTAGCAATTAATAATTTTCTCTTTAACCGTACTAATGAACGTCTATAAAATAATTATCCTATTTCCATGCACAAGTTACGTAGCCGCTGTTGTAGTTTCTCGGACGAGAACATTCATAGTGGATGAATAAATATTCGCAGATTCGATTTGATGTACGGTGTTACGGAGTCGGAAAAGTTTCACAATTTGCCACCGGTTGCTGTGGTCCATGGGATGCTGAATGAACAGCGCGATGAGATTCTACGAGATCACGCTAAGGTTGGTATTCGTAATTTTCTGATTATTCATGCGTTTATACTGCGGAGAATTGCATTAAGTCTTTAATAAACAGTTTGGTGAGTTACGTAATTTCCATAATACTAATATATTATGTCGCTATTAACAGACGGGCGTATAAACATTGAATTTTTAACAAGCATACGCTCTTTTGCTCTTAGTCGCGATTTACGAAAATTTTTATGTATTTAATTCATTTTTCTTATTATATCGTTATTCACGTTGAACAGGATGTCTTTTGCTGGGCATGTAATAATTTTTTCAATGCATATAAAATTAATGTCTCACAATTATTATTATATTCAATATAATTATAGCGACGGTCCGCGATATATTTTTGAAATAAAAATTGAATACCTCATATTTTTATTTTCCAGGCAACCCATGAACTCGAACCGGAATTAGTACTGTCGAAAGTACTGGAACACTATGGGGACTTTTCGAGTGGTTTCACAAACGAATACGCAACGAAGAATCGTGAAATTGTCCTGGAAGCACTTTCGGACAGTGGCACTGTAGCGCCATTGATAATGACTGCCAATTTGCATTCAAAAGCAAACCCAAAAAGCTACATGTACGTCTTTTCGCATCCAAAAGCCATGCAGGACTATTCCGGCGTAAGTGACTTACGAGAAAAATTGTACAAGCTTCGATAAAATCGTAGACGATAATTGGGGTGAAAAATATGAAAATCAAAAAAGAACATAGAAAGACCCACGAGTATACCAAGAGAGAAAAGTACTAGAAAATTAATAAATTCAATCGTCATCGATTTATTGATACGTAAATTACAAAAAAAGGGGCACTGAATCAATATACACGTTAAGTCCACGTCTGACTACATACGTAATTATCTACTTACACGTATCTGTATCTCTCATGCGATATACCCGTATTGTCCATTCGTATTTAACTATATAGAAACTTTATGTCTACCGTATAGATACGTGAGAAGTAAATTCAAAGTACAAACATTTGACTACATTACGTTCCCTTTTGTTATCTTTCAGCAACAGCGTCAACGCACTGTACATGGAGAAGAGTTGGCTTATATACTGGGTGTCCCACTCGACGGTGGGAAATATCACTTGCGCGGCAGATACAACATTGGCGAGACCTTATTCGCCGAAGCTATGATGACGTGGTGGTGTAACTTTGCACATACTGGGTGAGAGGATTATTTGATCTTCTGAAAGTGCTTCTCGAGCGTCGCTATCCGCAGTATCTGCATACGTAGCTCGATGCGAACTACCTTTCTTCGCGTCGCGGTTTTATTGAAAATTCTACAGTGCCACCTTATCATATCAAAGAATCCCATTTTCTTCGTACGTCACACGTGTATCGAGTTCACCTTATTCGATACGTTTATACACCTTTTCTTGGCTCGGTTCATAAAGTAATATTTGTACAAGAATTTCAGAAACAATTGAATCGAATTACTTCACGCTGAGCTGTCAGGGTGTGCTCATTGATTTCAATTGTTTGCAGATAACGGGGACGATTATATAAATTATTTTCAATGGAATTGAATTGATTTACAGTGCTACTGTGAGAATTGACAGTTAAAAAAAATACTGGATATAGTATACGAAAACTAGTACCATGCTAAACTGCATAGAGACCGTAGGGTGAGGCTGGAAATTATTGTAAACGTTATTGATGGTAACGGTAGTGGTTTTTTTTTAATTAACGGGAACGTCGAGCCATTTGAAAATTGGCCCGTCCAAAGTACTCGAATGTATTACGCTTTTGGATAGACGTCGCGTTTCGAATCGAGCGACGTTGACGCGCGTTACGGTAAAAACACAATTTTCAATTAACCTTGCATTTGAATATTTATGCACCATCGTAAATTTATCCCCCCCGGTATAGTATCAGGCTGGAATAGATTTGCTTGTGCTGGGCTATCTAGGCAACAATAACGCAACGATAACAACGCAATGACAATACAAGAATAATAGACATTTTACACGAGAGTTTTGCATCGTATAAATAGCCTTATTAATTAAAAAAGATCTCACATACACACTTTGTCAAAATTTTTTTTTAATAAAACTCCAAATTTTTCGCATTAAAAGTTTTCCATGTACTCGCCTACTTACGGGTGCAATGAAATGGATAAAATATTTACACAGTCAGATTTTTGAAAATTTTATTTATTCTCAAAGGTATCCTCGTAAATCTTCAGGCATTTCACGTTCTAATTAAATCTTCGACCAAACGACGACGTGCTCGTTATTATCGTTTCGCGCACGAGCAACTTCGCCAATATTCGATAATAAATATCGTATCCCTCGATAGAGCCACGAACGCTGATCGTATAGGAAAATTCATTGATTTTAATTCAGTGATTTTCACAGTAACATCTGACATTGTTACATTAACGCTCGAACGCATAGCAGTTGTTATCATTTTCCCGAAACAGCAAATGAATTACCTTTCTACGGGAACATTATACAGCAGTTTCAGTATCATTTTCAAGAGGAAACAGTAAAGCTGTGTGATATCGGATTGACACAAGGTAAAAGCAAATACCATCCGGTTCCTGTTAAATAGTTTTTGCCAATTATAAAATCAAGCAATAAAATACACGCAGTAACATAACATTGCAGGACTCGCGAATAAACATTAATTAAAACCAGCACAAAACAATAATCATTCATCATTCCTCTCCACGCCGCGAACAAAAGAAAAAGAGTAGAAAGGTAACGCGACAAAATAAAACAAGACAGACTACGTTCGCTGAACAAAAATTTTCAAACTTTTCCTCCAATTCGTCATTCACATACACAAAGTGCAGAAACGAGTTGATAAACATTTAATGACAATGCAAAATTTCTTATATCCTATAATTATATCTTACGCAATTAGTAATAATTAACATTGTTTAATTTCCTAATTATCACAGACTCCCGTTTCCCAATGTATACTTACGTCTTCCCCCTGTTTACGTTGCCATAACTATTCAGCTTACGCATACTGAAATCCTCATCTAGCTCAACGTCCAACTTGGTTAATTAAACAAACGGAGAATGTAAAATAATCAGATTCCACGCCGAAGCATCCTTGGAATCAATTTCTCCATTTGTTTTCCCTGCCTAGAAACACCCAGACTTCTATTACTATTTATTTCAAACCTGTTTTCGCTGCTCCGTCACGTAGTATTCACCTCTGCCAAATCACTAAGTACGGGACACGTATGCATATGACACGAGTTCGGAATCTGTGAAAACTGGGTCGATCCAATTAAGCGAAACAAAGCTCTTTAGTACCTACACGTGGAAGTAGACGCTTCGCGTGAATACACCTTGGTCAGGATACGGATCGATATCGTGCAGCTGCTCTCTTCTGCATGTTGATAGGTTCGTGTATTAAAAAAAATATTTAATTGAACGTGAAATTAAAAAACACGAGGAGAAAGGAAAGAGCATGAAGAAGAATACCTAAAACAGCTTGAAGCAAGATGAACTGTAAGAAAGCAAAAATTACGCGAAACTAGAAAAAAAAATAAAATATGAATAACGGTTGGTAATCGGAACGAAGGAATGCAGGGTGCATCAGTGGTAAGACTCTATTGAGTTTTTTGCTAATTTCACGGAAAGCCGTAACGGTATGGTTGACGTGAGACTAGACAGCGACTATCCAGGTATCGCGTGTAATATTACGGTTAGGTTAGCAGACATTTAACGTAGAGGCTGAAATTAGTGGCGGTAACGTCGCATCCTGCACGACGACCAGGGGACCAGGCTGCATTGCTTGCAGAATGGGATTCTGCTTAAAAGTTTCTTTACCCACTGTTCTTTCTTGCTCTTTTTATTTTATTCCTGACTTAATTACCTGCTCGTGCTTCGGAGTTCAAGCTGCCTTTATTTAAGGTACAATTGCACGAGATGTTCGGCGGATTCGAGTGAGCCGGTATATATATATATATATATATATATATATATATACATGGTCGCGGAAACTCGGTTCCCTGCAGAAAATTTACAGTTGACTGTTAGCCGATGGAATCCGTAATGGGGTATTCGGGGAAAAATAAAAAGGAACAGAGGAGGATGCTCTGGTAATTACAGTACGAATTCCAGTGACCGTTTACGTGATTCTGTTTTTTTTTTTAATTAGAAATCCCAATGCGCCTAGAAGGTCTACGTATCTGACGGATGGACCAAAGGAGTGGCTGCAGTACGAGATTGATTGGCCCGAATACGATCCTGAGAATCAGACCTACTTTAATCTGAGTGAGTGAGGACCCATGAATTCTTTAATGAATGATTAAAATTTACTCATCTCTTCCCTTTTTTTTTTATGTTCATAGCAATTCCTCCAGAGGTTGGTGTACGCTACCGGGCCAACGAGATGCTATTTTGGAACGAGTATTTGCCCAATTTGATAAAGCATCCTAATCTTGACATCCCGGCGCCGGCTACCAGAACGGGACCACGACCTGAGATTCTGGACATTGCTGACGGAGTTGGGAAATACGCGAATGGAATGTTGAACGTGAATTCGGAAACTGATACGTTAAAGCACAGTACGGGAAAGTCAAGTGTACCAGACGGTCAAAAGATGGATGTCGATGGGAACGGGAAGGATTCGTCGAAATATCCTGATGACGTCAGAGCAACGACACCAGAGCCAAGTGGACTGAAGACCACCTCAGTGATATCGATGGTCATCGGATTTGGATTGGTGCTTCTGCTGATAAATCTGACGGCTTTCTTTTATCTGTATCGCAAGCGCCATGCCTTGAAGAGCAAAGAAAAAAATCTTAAGAGACGCTCGAGCCAGAAGGATGACGGCTCGAAGCGTGCGAAATTGGAGAAGCTCGCTGAGAACGCAGAATTGGGATACAAGAGCGACAGTAAACCGGATTTGACCGAATTGATAAAGAACGATAAGGCGTACGATAACAATTCGAATTTTGGTAGGAGGTCCAAACTCTCCAGGCAGAATTCAGGATCCACCATCGACACTCACATGAAAGTCCGCGAATGGATACAGCAGGAAATAGTTCAAAGGTTAGGTCACATCAGTAACTGTATCTTGGTGCTCGCACTGACGTAATTAGAAGATACGAAGTTTCCCGAAAGCTACTCGACAAAATTCCACTTAGATGAAGATGCGTTCAAGTCGTTCGAGTATTCCTCCGATCCAATTACAGAATCCTTGTTACACTTGGCTCTTGCTTCAGCTGCCCACTTTTGGGCATCTGCATCCACGTTGACCTCGTTAGGGTCGTTACGAGCTACTTGTCGTTCCTGGATTCTAATTGATTGAATAAAAGATACATCCACAGAATATCTATTCGTGTATTTGCATGACTCTTAGCTCGTACCCCTAGATCCAATCTGATGGGAAAATGTATTTTCATTGGGTAACAGAGTGAAAAGCCGTAATTGTAATTGGCAGTGGAGTCTGATTAAATGATTTTCTTTCCTGATGCAGCGACTAGGGCATTCATTACATTGATCGAATCGAAATATTACCACTGAACAGAATGGAATAATGTCGTATCACTCGAGTGCTCGTGATAATTAAAAATAATAATGACGAATTGCGCCGTAACGAATGGTATCATTAATTACTTGCCTTTTGGATTTTATGCACTAGTTTACCTCGATGCATAATATTTTAATGCATTTTATACGATGCACCGTTACAACGCTTTAAACAGTCATAGGCGTCTTTTAATCGACGGTTAAATCCTTTACGACTTGAACGTACGTTTACCTTGTATTCCTAATACTGCAAAAAGTAATTCAATTGCATTTCAATTAACTGCATCCTGGAGTGCATTTACTAATGGGTGGATCTATTAAAATCTTTAGTTCCTTCCATTAGAATTGAATGTATAAATTTTCTGACGGGACTGTGTATGATTTTTTAATTATAAGTAACGATTTATTTGACGTGGGAACAAATTATTTTTAATTCATTTTTTTCTTAAAGGTGTTCGCCACGCTTTCTACGAAAGACCCGCGAGACACTGCAGAAGGAGCATCAGGAGAAGCTGACGAAACAGCAGGAAAAGGAGGAGAGATTGAAGGAGCTGGAGAAATCGAAAAACAAAAAGGACGAGCCAATGTACGACGAGAGTCCAGCCCTTATCGTGCGTCCTGGAAAAAAATCAAAATTGCCCAAAGTTTCGGTAGCCATAGACGCTACGCCGGCTACTAGAACCGAATCGATACTCAATCAAATACCAATCGAGCTGGTAAAGGATGGAGAATTATTAGACGAGGGATTGGATGCTGTCGATGCGGAGACAATTGGACCAAACGAGACCCTGATCACGCCTCAGGTCATTGTAATAGAGCATCACCATTCAAAAAGTGATCCGCTACCAATGGAGAACGTATTCAAAAACGTGAAGCCACACTTCTCGAGTCCAAAGATCTACGAATCAGATTCCGGAAGTGCGAGTAGCCTCTACGCCAAGATAAATCCCAAGATGAAGTCTCGCTTGCCGCGCATGGGACCCATCGGCAGTGCTGACGAAGTCTCGAATGAAGCTAAAACCGGAAGTGACAATCTCTACGACCAAGTCCCACCCGAAGATCCTTATGGGAAGACCCAACCCAAGCTAACTACCTTTGGTAGCAAGGTACCGAGCTGTGACATAAACGTCACCTGCAGGGAACCTACTGCCGAGAGGGAGAGCGTAAGCCCTGAAGAAGCTCTGAAGACCATCAAGCGCCGGAAGTATCCAAAAGTTCTACCGGACATCGAGAAGAGACGCTCTCTGCCAGTGCCTAATAGTTTATTTATTCCCAAGCAGCATGGAAACTCTTTGAAGGACTATAAGAACAACTCGCAGCCGACTTCACCATCTGGACATCCACCTCTGCCACCACCGAGGATCTTTGGTACAACCAAAAGTCTGGATCTTGCTGAAGAGAGTGAGGCTCAGAATGAGAATGAGCCTATTACCACGAATCTTCACGTGGGTCCATTATTGAAGAGGGAAAATTCAACCAGGAATAATTCAGATCCAAGTATAATTGAGAACTTTGAATCTCCCGCCAATGCCACTGGGTCTTACAGTACTCCATCCATAGACCGGTACAGACTGATTGATAGTCCAGCATCCGATGGACCTTACTCAAGTTCAAAATTTTCTACTCGTAGGCCGTATCTGTTCCCACAGAATGTTGTGGCGTCTGACACGAGTTTGAATCGATCCGACATTGTAGAAAGTCCCGTCACCAATTCCAACTGGTACAAATCGAAAGACACGATATCTTCGACTGATCAAACCTCAATTCCTTTAGGTATTGATACCGGTATTAGTAATCCTAACTGGTACAGGCAAATTACGGAGGATAGTAATGAGAATGAGAATTTCCAGTCGCCTGCGGCTCGTTCAATGCCTGCCATAACGGAGCCTCAAATTATGATGAGTTCCAGAGATTCAAGTATAGACAAAGTTTATCCTGGTTATGGAGGTTCGCAAAATTGGGACGGTAAAGGATCGGCCGAGCCAAAAATCGTTATCACACCGAGAGTGGGAAATCTTTTGGGACAGTCCGGACAAAATTTGAGTCAGATGGTCACGAATCTTACTACACGCAGAAATATTGAGCAAGAACCAAAAATTGTTATCACTCCCAAACACGAACTGTTGGACAGTGCGAAGATAATTATACCAGAGCCTAAGATAGTGATAACGCCAAGAGTCGAACCGGGTTTATCAAGCGTTCAGACACCATTGAATCACGTCGATAGTGTCTGCACGATAACGAAGGAAGAACGCAAAGAGCCCAAGATAATAATAACACCGAAAGATCCGAAAACTGGTTCTTCGTCGAATTTGAAACAACCTAAGATAATAATAAAGCCAACGACCAATCCTTTCAAGTCTAGGGACAATAAGAATATTCCAAAAGTGTCGGCCATCCCGCCGCCAGAGTGTCAGAATTTTCAAAATAAAGAAAAGGACCAGGCGCTCGAGAGGGATCCCGCACACATAGAAAAACCTCCACTCAAAGAAAAACCAAAAGTTACTAGAATTCCGTCATTTTCAAAAAGGAAAGACGAATCTCAAGTCAAAGCTGAAAAATCATCCAGTCCTGTGTATGCCGAAAAAACGGAAATTATTCAGATAATAAACGCGATACCAACCGATAAGGTGATCAACGTACCGTTGATTCCAACTTTGGAAAATAAGTCAGGTATACCAACGTTATTGAAAAAAGATAGCGAAAAATCATCAAGCACCGATTCCTCGGCCAGTACAACAAATTCCAGCAACTCAAATGCAGGAACAATAAAGAGGAAGCCGACCAATAAAAAATAATTATCAAGTAAAATATTTATCAGCGAACTATTAACAAATACAAACTCGAAATTAATTTATACATTTGTATCTTTCACCTGTATTAATCAAGCCGAAAAATTTTCTCCTATTTAATACGTAATCAAAATAGGCTTTTTACTTGATCCGTAATAACACGTAAAGCAGTTAGTTACATTTTAACGAAAATTTGTATTATTTTTGGAATTATTAAAAAAAACTATTCCAAAATCAATCCAAAAGATAGACACGCTTTACTTTATTTACGGATGCTAATCGTAGCTTTTGGATGTCAATTATCGTTACAGAATCTTTATGTCCTATCAGGTCCAGAATCTACGTATCTATATTTATTTATCAGTACGTTATATTAGTTTGATTCTTTTCTACGTGTTCTGTTCTTGTATGTATCGCGATCGAAATATATCATTTTCCTACTTTTGCAGTAAATCATGATCTGTCATTGCTACCCAAGATTACCTACACGAACTAACATGAAAATAAGATAAAATTTTTTAAAAACTTATTTTCACCCCGTACAAAAAATTATCTTCTCCTAAGCTTCCCTACTTTCAATTAAGATCCGTTCCAGCCAATTACGATTATATGGTGTTTCCGTAAGTAGAAATTTACTTAATTTAACCCTTCATTAAGTTCTCTTGATCCTGACTATAGTCACCCCAGATGAGTTTCTTGCGCTCTCCCACGAAATCCCTTCACGACAAGAAACTGTTAGTGTTTATAGCAATTACTTCATCGGAGGGTTTGTTCGATGACGTCATCCATGAAGGATTTGATCCACACAAAGTAATCATATCGGATCCAAAGTTACGAGGAAAATTTATAAATTTGATATGGACGTTGACGTTGATTGGTTAATGAATTAAATTGTCAAAGTTCAGTACAAATTCGGTACAGGGTTCATGTTGATTTTTGTACGTTAGATTTAAAAGTATAATAATTAAATCGATTCCACGTAAAATTTGATTAGCTAAAATTCAATAAATCTATTACAAGGTACCGGTACAACCAAAGAAGCACTTTCATTGTGAAACCACTGCGCTTTGAATTTCTGCATTAGTTACGTATCATTAATCATATTCATCCTCGAAAAAAATGAACCACACGATTATTTGTATTAATTGGAATTATTTTCATTTTTAAAAAAAATAATACAGCTGAATCCGAATTAAATTGTAATGACGTCGACAAGGGAAATTGGCCACGCGATAAATTTCCACGAGAAAAGCCATTCGTCGAGAAAATATTGAAACAACGGAATAGTAAAGAGATAGTGAATTTACGAGGCGTCTTAGAAATTAATTACTTATTTAATCGCTCGCGTTCAACGAGTTAAGTAACTGCACTTCCATGCAATATTGCATTCCTTCTTAGTGCATCCGCTTACTCGGCATACACGACAACCGTAATTAATTCAACGAGCAAAAGCGATTCGTGTTTACGATTGGCTTTCTGCTGAAAACAGTAAATTACAATGTGAGACGTAAAAAGAAATGTATCACTTTTAATTAACCTGAATAAATTACACAAATTATATGACGGTTTATAACCAGGCAAAACTATAACCATTTTTTATTTTCTTTATTTCCATATATACGTTGACACACCGAAATCTGGAGAATTTCGACTTTCACCAGTGAACGTTAATATTCGCATAGTTACTTGGTGTATGTCCGAAGTATTAGCTAATGCCCTTATTTCTGACTTACACAGGTAAATGTTGGCATTCATCAATTTCGGTCTTTCACGGTAACATGTACACAGCACTGTATGCCTGATCTAAGAATGAGTCAAGAAAAGTGAATATCCCAGTTTCCCCACAATATTCAAAGGACAAGTGAATACCCTGGATATCGAGTAAAAAATTTTCTTATTTAATCCAAAGTGTCATGGCTATGCCCCGTTGCTTACTGAACGTTTAAAAAGTGACAAGTACTCGAATCTACGTTAAACTAAAGCCAATGGCATTAAAGACAACGGTATGTCCTTAGCACAAGACTAGTTAGACTGGATGGCAGTTCAGCTACCTTGAAAGTAAAATATTGACTTTGCATGTTAGAACAGTCGGGGATTTTACAAGTTACATAATTGAATGGCCAATTTATAAACTAATTGGATAATCTATGACAATACAGAAACAATCTAATTATTAATCCAAACGCTAAAGAGTATATATGCATATTGTATAAATATAACACCAGACATACAGCACACTGTGCAATATATAAATTGAACACGTAATTACAGTCTCTAGGAAAACTAAAAGTTCGTTTAGTCGCGCATCGTAGTCTGCAATATAAATGCAAGAAATATCTCTTACGTAAGTCTTTATACGCTAGTGGTATTTAAAAAAGTATATATATATACACACATAGTGATGTACTAAAACAAATGGTATTCCCACGTAGGAACCAGCCGTCTTTTTCTGACTACTTCACGTGGCTTTCGGATCTTCTTGGTACCGTGAATACATTTTCGTGATTGCACGTTTTATATTGAAAAAAAGCACGAACTAATTAATTCCACGAGCATAAATAAGGCGGCTCCGGGTGAAAGGGCAGAAAAAGAGAGGAAGTAATAAACGCTAACCAAAAGTGGACTTGCTGCGGTGGGACGAGTGAGTGGAGAAGAAAAAAAAAAAAGAATGGAAAAAAAATACCAAACAGCACCACAGGTCGAGAGGTTCTCGCGATGCAGTAACTTTCAAGAGTTATCATTTCGCAGTGGCGTACTGTCATAACTTTTAACTTTGCCCTTTGTCCGCGGAACTTTATTATTAAGTAAAACAAAGTCTATAACTCATACAGGGTGCCCCGTGACGAGGACGAAGAGAAGTGCGACGAGAGGAAAGTTCAGGTTGGTAGAGCAACCTTGTATGCTGTCCAAGTTAGCACTTACGTTGCCATGAGAAAAATTCAATTGATTTTCATGTCTGATGACGCCACTGGGAGGGGAAATAAAGGTCCAGTTTTTGCGTGACGTCACGCGAGCCAATACAATGCGTAAATCGATTTATGGAAAATACAGTAGAATTGCTTGTTGTTTATTTATCTCCTCTCTCCCTCTCTATTCGCTACCCTTTTGTTCCCTGTCAGTTTTTGAAAACTTTTTCGAGCGCTAAATCAGTTGACGCGGCGATTTACCCAGAAAGTCAATGAACTCGTGACGATAATTTTGGTTCGGGAAACAAAAATTTTCAGGCCGCATCAGCCATGCGTGTCCTCGATATGTTCACCTTTGTCACTATTTTTTTTCTTTATACTCAGTCGTGCAATTTATACGCAAATTTTGCTATGCGGTCCTCAACGATACTTCAAAGCACTTCGCAGCCTTCGATGGTAAAATGCACGAGCGCCTCTGGCTATCCGTGACAGGAATGTCTGCGATTCCACTTGATGCAACATTTTTCACCGGCTGTCATTAAGCTTGATAAATTAATGAATTCGGACTTTTTGATCTTCTCGCGTTTTCAACGTACAGTTACCAGCCGTATGGGAATATGATTATTGAGCCATGAACAATACGAAAAATAATTGAATACAAGTGAATTGGTGACGCTTATCGTACCTTTATCATACAAAGTGCACAAATGGCGGTCCTCCATCACGGCCTGTCGCATAAACCGAGAGGCTCGTATATTTCCATATATATTGAACGCATATCCCAGCGAAGAGGATACACCCGATATACACGTATATAAAGATATTACATAGATACTTAAAATTTGTTAAAAATACCAAAAATTAAATCTACATCTTCCTCTGTCTACGTCATACCTCTTTTTGTATATGACTCCCCGCCCCCTTCCCCTTACATGCACCGCAAAACTAACCGGATCTCCGGTACCTCGATTTACCAGGGGTCCAGGAATAAAATTAATTCCTCGCTAGACGCAACTTCAATCTAAGCGCCTCTCGACTATCAGCAAAGGATGAACATTTCAGGAAGGAAGAAATGATGGAAGCAAGAAATTAGAATGTAGACCCTTGTGAGAAAAGCTTTTGAAGCACGCCTTGTGGACGGCCACGCAATACGGTTAGTGTTATGTCAAAAAGTAAATGGTCTTTTCCATATACATATAGGTCGATTCAGAAATAACCTGTGCAGCCGCTACGAGCATGTAAAATCTGTAGCACATAAGTATCTCCAGACTGTCGATGGATTCGATGGTGTCCAGTTATGTATGTACTATGTAGATACGTGCATTAAACCGGCGGTATATTGTCTTCTCATGTATGGCAACTGGTATATACTTATATATATGAACATGGTACTACATGACCATCTGTATATATGTATACATAAGGTACAGCAAGAAATGACCGTTACGAAAATATATTCCGGGTCGAAGATTTGCATTGGCAAACGGCCATTTGCCTTCGATTCGCTCTTCGGTTATCGCGTATCACGCGAGATTCGCCAATGCCATTTCATAGTAAGTACAGACACCATAAGTCCTTTACGGGTACGGAAACGTTCCACTCTATGGCTAGCGGTTGGGTTGACGGTATTTTTTTTCTTTTTAAACTTTGCCCGTCTTTCGACCCTACGATACACATGTAACCCGCTCTTACTTAAAATTTTATAAGAAGCTGATCGTAGTTGCGTACCAAGTTGAAGATTGAAATTAACATTGCTTTGGGTCGACTATTAATTTTATTAAAGGAATAATAATTTAATGTGATTATTTAATTAATCACATTTATTATGAAAGAATAACTGTGCTAATAATTGTGCTATTGTAACTCGGGTTTTAGGGCACTATGTGTATTTATATTTTTGATCCCTCGATAATGGCTTACGTATAGCGGGTTCCATTGGCACGACTGTGTTTAGTGATAATAAGCGATTTGTCTTGCATTAGCCATTTGGAACGACCTGTAAATTCTGTTCGTAATTCACTGCACAGTTTAGGAACAAACACAAAGCAGGCCTGCACGGAAGGCAGTTACTGGGTTAGGTCCTGCGGTCGGCAGCCGTTTGAAACCCATTGTCGACATAATTGCAAGACAGTACTGCTTGACAACGGGCAAGTGGATTACTGGATTACGGAGTTACGAGGTAACAGAAGGTGCCTTATGTTGTTTGCAACGTATTAACGTACCCAGTTTCAAATTGCACAACCGTGAAAAGGAAACTGGCTGATTTTGCATTTTATGTGTTATTACACACTAGGCAATGCAAATAGGCTATCCTGTACTCGGAGTAAACATATGGAACTCGTAGCACGTAATATGCGTATTACGATTACATCAACTTGGGTATGGATTGCTATTTATGTTGTATCTCGTACCCTTCCAGGATTTCGATGTTCATATTTCAAGCTTATATTTTATTTTATGTAAATTCGTGCCTGCCTTTTATTCCTTCCTGTGTCACTGAGCTGACGCAAAATTTTAACAGCGAAAAAAAAATTTTATCTGCGAATTTGCATTAACCCTTTGACTGCGGCGCACTCTCGGAGGAATCCATTAATCCATTTACGCCTTTCGTATATATCGATATATAAGTGAGGACATATATTTACGCCTCGTATATATTGATAAACTTGTGAAAGCGGATATATACGCTTTTAGCAGTCAAAGGGTTAAAGTTCTATTTGGGTATATCTGCAAAGTGGATCTTGGTTGATATGCGAATTATCGCGAGCATATTTATGGTAAGCGATGATAAATTTATACAATTTTTTTTATTATTCATCTAATCCAAACAGTCCGTGTAATTATTTAAATGATTGAAATTCGATTAGATGTCTGATGTGATAGTGGATGGTGGTTGGAACGAAATATTAATGAGATTCGTCATTAACGGTTTGATCGACATAATTTAATTCCGATTTTATATTTTAGTCATTCGAATTGAATGCGTGGATTTCGTTCAACACTATATATAAATATTCAGTTTGTTGAAGTATACGTAGAAGAGGCTGGAGTAAAATTGATTGGACCGAACGAAATTTTTTATTTTGTCATGCAGAAAATGTTTGATGATTTTAGAGGAGAATTAAATCATTGACTCGATGTCGATTTTGACTTAATGAATTTTACTAAATAATTATCAAATGTCTACTAGGTTAACATTCACGACTCAAGGCAGCTCGGTCCATTTGAGGAAGTAGCTATTGTTTCTAGAACAATGCTACTGACAGTTAGTGTACATTGTAGTGACTGTCCAAAGGTTCTACAGCATCCTCCACACATAACGAAAGCTCTGTATTAATTAGAAACTTCAATCTATAGCTATACAACTGCGTAATAATACAATTGTACATTTATTTCTATTCTTTTTTTCAAATCCACATATGTCGATTTTATAATACGTTGTTATTCAAGATCGATATATGGGATACTTTTAAATAATTGCAATAATAACAATATACACTTTAAATTAAGTTAAATTAAGTATAAACGTATTTTGTTTCACATTTTTTATTAAGTATGTTTTTTCCTGTACCAGAGGCGCCATCTGGTATCGATTAGACATACTTTCAAGCAATTCGACTTTGGAGCTTGAAAATCTATAATTACATTTTACCGCTTCACAATACGCTTCCCGGGAAAGAAAATAATCGATATTTCAATTAGACTGATTATCGAAAAATGTATTTAAATAATTGAAATATTGATACCTATGAAATTAATAAAGAAGTCGAATCAGGCAATCACAAGATGTAAATTGCCATTCAGCTTGTGGAAGTTGGTAATAAGCATTTCGAAGGGAATATTATTAATAAATAAAAAAGCTCGCGTAAAACTTGTTATTTACGTGGGAGTTAGTTATGATATTTAGAAATTGTAAAATGTCAATACGTTATTGCCAATATAATTAAATTTAACTCAATATGTATATAAAAAGTACTCGAGCTTAGGTAGATGAATTTATGAGTCTTATACAGCCTGGCAAAATCAATTAAATCAAATTGAATAAAATTATTTTCCAATTTTTGTAATCAAAGAGAATTTTTTATTTTTCAAAAATTTAATATTGTTCGATATTTTACACGTGATAGTCGACATACTTATTTTCTCTTTTTATTTTCGAATTTTTATTTTCCCCTAGTCCAGCATCCTTTTTCACTCTCTGCGACATCTTTTGCAACGACGTCGACGTTGACGTCCCAAGAAGCTTTTCCTAATCCCGATGCGTCATTCTTGGCCAATCCGCGAGGGTAACATTTACGCCCATGAAAAATCCGTCACGGTGAGGCTCAAGTTGCTAAGGAAAGATATAGCGATGTAGAGAGACGAACCAAATTCGCGGCAATGCTTACAGGCGGGATATAATAGAGGGTAAAAAAAATTAATTACGCCCAAGGGGCGCGAGGGATCGGCTTGAAGGCTGATGAAAAACTTAATAAACGTCAGCCAGCCATCAAACGCAAGGGTGAATAGGGAACGTGGCCGGACCCTGCATTCTTTTATATTTTTTTTTCACTTCTCCTCTCAGCCCTCTCTCTCTTTCTCTTCAGAGATAAAAGCTCAGTTAAGACAAATTTAAGTCAGTCATTATACGCACATTTCACATTCCCACGATGACAATAGAAATTCAAGGTCCTGGCGCAGCGGGACGACCGTGATTTATAAGATATGCCAAATATCCTATTATTTTTCTCCGCGTGATAAGAATTTTACAATTATTAATTACCCTGTCGGCAGGTGTCAACGATACCCTAATCTTTTTTGCTGTTGTTCCCTCAAAAATAGAAATACAAATATTTCGATTTATATTTCTAAATTACCCAAACACAATGGAGTCGTGCATGGGAAATTCTTTTTAATTATGTTTGTAATTTTTCGTAAACAATATTTATCATATGCTGCTTACAGATGAGCTCTGTTATACGAGAATTGGGTAATATTTGCGTTGTGCCAAATGTTTTCGCAGAAGGGTCGATACCAACTCCCTTTTTGCTTGCAATATGTAATTTGCATTGTTGTCTGAAGAAAAGGGAACACGGTTTAATAAACCGCTTTTTAACATTCACGCTTCTCAGTCTTTGCTTTTATTTGTTAATTCCCTTGCTGACTGATAACGATTTTAAATGCGCCCAGTGGCATTAGGACATAATACAAAGTATGCAAATGCGTATTGTAATGTAAATGTTTGTGCTGGAATATGACTGTTCTTTGGTATAATTTCATAATTAAATTTCGAAAAGGAATGTTTGGAGTTGTCTGAATTCAATAGAAACTTTTTCAATATAAAAATCTACCGAATCGCCATAATATTACATCCAATGGGTATTCGTAACGATCCATCGAGCTAATGGGAATCGTATAAGATCAATTTACTTAGACTTTATAAGAGTTCACAATATATATTATTCGCAAACGATATTCCCCAATTCAATTTCAAATTCAAAAGCACGTGTAGGGGCATTAAATGAGTCGTCGAACCAACATTGTCAAGCAAGCTCAGAGATCCAATACGTATAGAAAGATTAAGAAGAAATTGCCAAATGAACAAATAGCAGTATCGGTCGATAACAGTGTTCCAAACGAGAAGGCAAATAGGAGTAAACAAATTCACAAATAGAATGAGGAGATTAAACGAAAGAACACGTTTAGCATTTACGAATTCCTAAAAATCTATATATACATATATAATCATGTAGTTCGTATAGTTTGAGGACCCAGGCAATTTTGGGGCATTCACAATAGCGAGCTAACGTGTTTAAAAAAAAACTAAACTTTGGGACATCACAGCATTGAAATTCTAGCCTAATCTAACCTGGCGAAACTTCTAAGCCCATCACAGACACTGGGTGTGTAACATTGGAAAAATCTAAAACAGATTCGGTGTGACAGCCGCTTTATGGTCCTCAAAGCATGCGTTATGTTGAAATTAGATTGAGACCCGACCCCAAACTATACAATTGTCCTCAATGTGTACGTTGTATATCCAAATTGTCTCCAAACTACCCTTTAAACATGTATATACATATATAGTATAAATCGAAGCTGCAAGTATCTGCACTTGAAACGTATAGGGTTGCAGAGTGGTAGCTGCTTAGATTAGAGATGCAAGGCAGACTGTAAATGTACCGAACGAGATAAAGTCATATATATCTACACACACGATACAGTCGATCTCCATAGTTGGATTAGAATGAGGAACGAAGGTCGTTCAACAGAATAAGATTTTTTTTCCACAAAGCTGGGTAAGGGCTGTAAACGGGTTACCGTAGGACCACACTACCCGCAATCGAGTTGCACCTATCAAGTACAGTCCCTGCGACGGGGCTAGTTTTCCAACTATGTATATAAGAGGTTTGACCGTAATGGAATGTTAAATTTTACTACAGTGCATTCGTTGGGAGTTCACGACTGACGTAACGAAATATACGATTTCTATAGGATAGTAAACGTATACTGAGTACAGTATATAGAATAGCGTGATACATTACAGCAAATAGGAATGTACTGTAGGTGGATGTAGTCGATAAATAGAAAATGGTGAAATTGCGAAATTGATATCCAGACGATGGCACTTGGTATCTTATTCGCCTGAGGAGGGAACAGCCTCTTGAAAGGACAGAACAGTGTGTACTATAGCTTGGATGGTACTCTCGTCTATTATTCTTTTCTTAGGATCAACGTGCGGGGAGGGACCCAAAGCTGGCGAGGATATCGAAGGCACAGAGTGAAAAGAATGTGGCGAGGGTAAGGAGAGAGTGAGAGGGAGGAGAGCCGATGGGGATGAAATAAAAAGGGGAAAAAGAAGGGGCGAGTGTCTCAACGTTAGAAAATTAGTTGCGGATGAGAGCGTTGTAAATAAAGAACCTGGGGGAAATAAATAAATAAAAAAAGGAAAAGAAAAAAAAAGGAAAGAAAGAAAAGAAGTCTGGACGCGGAATGCTTATCTATAATGAAATCTTAGACAATATTTTCATCGTGGTGAAAGATGTCTCTTGTCGACGCTCTCGCTTTTCCTCTTTCCAGTCTGAAATTCCCCGTTGCCACGGACCATCCCCTAGTTTGGCCAGGTCGACGGTTGACGGTACCAGGTCGGGTGAAACTTCAGCGACTATCCCGTCCATTCGTTTCATCGCGTTGCGCAGTTTCTCGTTTTGTCCCAAGAGCCAAATTGAATTTCGCGCCATGTTTTTCCCTCATTTTCTTCACTTTGAGCTGAAGTCGCTACCGGACGTTGTAACCAGCTCGCCAGGCGTCTCTCTCTTCCTCCCTCCCCTCCGCCCCGAAGACACAGGAACAGGGTGATTCGTCTTCCGCAGAGGATTATTGTCCTTCAGGATTGCCAACTCCCAGGGTAAAAGGAAGCCGCAGCAGCCCCACCGCTAACCGTCACCTTCTTCGAGGTAGGATACACTCCACTCCTTATCACCTCACGTAAGGGATGGTTCTGTAGTGACGTTGCCGTAGCCAAGACCCTGGATCAGTTCTCTACTCTCCTTAACCCTGGTAAGAACGTCTGGAGTCGCCACTTATCATAGACCTGGGTGCAAGCCCGTCATAAATATAAAAGGTCACCGACAGTGACAAAGATGTCTACGGGCTTTGAACATCTTTGACCAGGGTGGTTGGCGTTTGGTGTAACGTTTCAGTCCCTTCCGAAGCGATACTAACCCCTTGAGTCAAGGCTGGATTTGAGAAAGAGTGAATTCCCGTGTTGGGTTCGCAAACATCTGTTACACGTCAACGTGGACCGACGTAAGTCAGCTTTGTAGGACCTTGTAATCATTTTTGGACAGAATAAATGCTGATTTATGTACATGTCATTTTGGGGGTAAAGCGGAGAGACGAAATTATAGGTACTCATTACTATGTATGCGTGTAATAAGATAAGAGCTCAAAAAATTTTTATTATGTCGTTAATTAAAATTCATATCAACGTTAATAAGACTCTAATATGTGTTTCGTAAGGTCGTAATCGATTGTAGTGCTGAGATTAATGTATTGCTGGGTATAAAATAAATAATTATTAATTTAAGGATATCTGTCTTCTTTTTACATGATATTTTCGCTTTGTAAGAAAAGCTCTCTACGAGTGTTACGAGATAAGAAGAAGTCACGACGTGAGTCAGGGCAGAAAATGTACAGGAAGTTACTATCGGGCGGAGCATACCTTTTGGTTTCGTATCGTTTCGCTCAATTACACAAAAGCACTTTGCGAGACAACACAGATTTCTCCAGTTCCGTTATCCGGATCGGAATCAAGGTTACCGAGGGGTTAACGTAAGAGTCAGGGAGAATGCGGGTAGACTTTGATATCCGGATTAAAGCCAAAGTAAGTGACAGACCAATCAATCGAAAATTTATACAATCAGCAATTTTAGACTAACGTCTACATATATGCTATGAAAGTTGACATCGTTCAAGAATTTTTACTTATTCAATCTATATTTATCTGATGAAAGATATTGTCTATTTCACAGGTCTATCTAGTTTCTCGTTGTCAGTTTTCTCCTGATGTCTCAGTAACTTTCTTATGCCTATCTGGAGTACAGCTTCCGGGTCGTGTCTTAGGGTAAGATTGGAGCATGGATGTCCTGTAAAAATTGAAAATAGTCAAAAATTTTAAGTGGAAACTTTTATCAAGCTTTATTCGTAAGCTCCAGTCTCTATGTAAGTGCGTGTTCTATTTGTCTGTCTCGCTTAGTTCGTTTCGGGTCGCCGAGTTACAAACGGATGTAAAGCTCTTTTGGGAAAGCCCAGTGAATTTCGCAGTTTTCCCAAGAGGAAGTTATTAGAAGCTTTTGGTTAAAAAAGAGAAAGAAAGACAAGCGAAACGAAGTCGACGTCAAAAGTTTTGCGATTTCATGCAATCGGACATATCGGTCGGTCATTCATGTCTGACTATTCGTTTACGTGACTACTTGTATACCGGACCGACTACTTGCTGTGTGTACTGGCCCAGTGTCTGACCTGAGTTGTACTTGACTTGCTCCGCCTTGCCGTCGCTGGTGCGGCGGCTCTTTCTGGAAAACTTTTTATGGGAAAAAGGAAGTCGGAAAATCAAACTTACGCTGTGGCTCTCGTGCAGCTTCTATGTGACACGGAAACTCTTCGGCACCGCGACGAACTTCGTCAAGACGTCGCTCGGTAGAATTTTATGTTTCTTTCGAAACGTGGCTTCGAGTTTTGCGAAATATATTCGTATCCGAAAAGTCTCGTTGCATTTCCATTTTCGATCTCGGGTTATAAAAGATGCGCATGGATTTATCGTATTTATTTAATTCAAAAGTAATTTACGTAACATGTGATACAATAAAGAGCTACGTGATTGGACGATTTGTTTCCATCGGACACGCCCCACGAAAGTATCTGCTTTACCGACAGATCTATTTCTGTTTTACCTACGGTCGATAATCAATGTAGATTTCTGACTGGGTATCGACTGTGCACCGAAAAATTATGCATGTGATGCTGTAACGCTATTAGGCCCAATTAGGCTCTTGTTAGGCGTTATTGGGGCATCCGTATTAATTTATTTAGTCCTGTTAATGCTTAACTAGGCCCTAGTCGGTATAGGTGTCCCGAAGAGGCCCGAAGAAGGCCTGATTAGGCATTAACAGGATAAGCCTCAATAAATTAATATCGATGCTCCGATAAAACCCAACTAGGGTTTGATTAGACATTATCTGTGAAAACCATAATAAATTAATACTCCGTCAACTAAAAAAGTATTATTACCTTTCGAAAAGTATAGTTAAGTAATGAGAGAATTATCCTTGTTAGTGAAATCCATTTCCAAATAGATCAGTTTACTTAGGTTTTTCTTCTCAGTTTGAAACCTTTTGAGCTTTTGTATCATTGTCATAGATACAAGTCCCTAGAGAGAACAAAAGTCACTAAAGGGTCCTTCCGTTGGCAGAACTGAATCGATAGCAGCTGTCCTTTTCTTCGCGCGTCCTGACGAGCTTGCGCACGCATTTCACTGAAACTCGAGCTTTGCAGACATTCCAGCATTCGGGCCGTATTACACTAGCGACAGGGTGCATCAACGAGGATCACTTTATAACACGATAGATATCCTTGAATATTATATACATCTCGTCGTCCCTTTGAAAACTACGGTTGAGCTTTATTTTCCCCTTTAACTTCTAAATCTGAAAGCTTGACATTTATCCGTTTACTATATCTCATTTATCATTTCATTAGTTAAACTTGCTTTTAGTTAATGAAATAGATACAATCGACCTTCAAAGTCCCAGTGCGTTGAAATTTAACAGGACTCCTGAAAGGGTGTCAGCAAAATAGAATTATTTTTCGAAATCTTTAAAATGAGAGGTATAAATATCTCGTAAAAAAAATGAAACGTTACGTCGTATCATACCAAACATTAATTCTTTTCAATCGTATTTACCTCAGACGTGAGTATTTTACTGGGTGTGAGCAGAGACCGCTAAAAGCAAAAAAATTTAATTAACGAAAACATACAAACATTAGTACCCTTAAGAAAATCTACAATTGGCAAAACACCATTTCAAATTGTAAATTAAGCTAATGGTGGATATGGCCTGGAAAAGTTCGCAACGTAAAACTAACGATTCTGTAAATCCTGTCTAGGCCACCGTCCATTCCTTAATCCAAAGTAGAAAACTCCTAACCATAAAGGTCGAGCTTTTCGATTCTATCCATTATCATCCCACGAGTAAAAAGCTCTCAGCATCCCAGGATCCAAGGCGGTCTTGGTACGCGCAAGTGTAACCCGGAGAATCGACCGGAGGACAAGGGAGAGTGGAATCTCTCCCCTTTCAGTCGGCGAGAGCTTGCGGAGCTTTTCATTCCCGTATCGCAGTCCGTCACGCGAACGTCGAGACGCGAGCTTCGAATTGGTGCGTGCAGTGATTCTGGGTTAGTCAAACGCAAGTAGCGTTTAGTGAAATGGCGCGAATCGGCGTCAAAAACATTTATGATTAAGCTCCGATTATTGAGATTGAACGAAAAAAAAAGTCGAAAAATGAAATAAAAAAATTGGACGTCAAACTGTCGCGAAACAATTACTCCGACGTAAAAGCGACGCGCGTGACCTGAAAAAAATGCTGGTAAAATAGCGGCAAAAAAGGGAAACAAAAAGAAAATCGAAGTGAAAAAGTAAAAAGCTCCAGAGACACGGATTGTGCGCGAGTGTTAAAAAGTCCGAAAGCTCAACTCTACCGAGGAATGTTCCAAGCCGGTGAACGCTTTCGTGTGAACTAAGTCACGAAAATTGAGTAAGCTCGTCCAGAGCTTTTCAAGTGTATGATCGTAGGCCAAGTTGATTTTACCAAGAGAAGATCTGGGATGAATATTCACGAGCAGGAATATATTACCGGAATGATAGGATAATGTGAACGTCTCGTCATTCCTGAAATTTTTTATCTTATATTCATCGAAGGTTCATTCCTGACTTGGCCCATAAGCACCGACTGGATGATTTCCACCAATTAATATCCATCGTATATAAACGACTCTTCGTATAAATAACACGTGTCAAATAATTACTTGTACCGCGTTAACGATGAACCTGATGCTTTTCTCGCGTGATGAAACTTAAGTGTCAAGGATATGATCACTGATCATTTTCATTAAAAGGATCCACTGAAAGATTGAACGTTGATTGTCGTGCATATCTTTAGCGAAAATATTAATAAAAATATTTGAGTGTTCACAAATCCCACTAGCCACATAAGATCATGAGACCAAAAATTGACTCATGCTCCTATACACTGATCAACGTGGATCAAGTATGCAGATAAAAGTGAAACAGTTGGAAGGAATACGTGAAAACTGGTGCAATTTTTTTTCAAGGTCATGTAATTCCTATGAGAAATCATTAACAGTTTAAATTGGAATCGTTGCACGACTGGACAAGTGTACATGAGAATCGTTTAACCTTCGTTATATTAATATTAAACAAAATTTTAGTGAAATTCATAATTGGATAATTGGTCCCTTTTTTTGGGTTCCACCGAGTGTGACAACTGGTACGAATTTCCAGTGACCAATATTGATATCGTGAAATAAATACACAGTCCATGATAAAATGATTGTCCATCGATTGGATATATGTGCGAATATTGTTTATTCCAAGTACACAAAAAAATTATATTGTGGAGTTATATAAAAAAACATAATAAAATAATAATAATGAAATGTGCAGCACTATACGTGGAGACCTGCCCAACTACAACGGTAAGTCTCCCAGATTGGGTCAAGTTCCTGCTTTACATTATCAACCCAACCCTAACCTAACCTAACCAAACAATTCTCCACGGAGTATAGCTTATATTCCAATTGACGCAATAATCCCAGCCAGTAATATATTTCTGCGTCGATTTATAGTGACTAGGTCGAAAGAAAATGGCGTTGCTGAATTTATTGTATAGTTATGCTTAATGTAACGAGGTCACTGACGTGGACCGATCAGACATAAAAAAAACCTACAAAAAATGTTCCGCTTCTCATTTTTTTACCCCCATTAATTTCCATAATGGATGCTAGAAACTGTCTGAGACACACAGTGTCGCTTCGTGGAGACAGAGACTCGTAGCCCTAATGCTAGAAGATAGGATTCATCGTAAAATCTTTTCGTCCTCAGCTCGATCTATACATCATTTCCAGTACTTTGTTCCTCGTTAAGAGAATCGTATACCTTGTAAACTTTTTACGTGGTCCTACGCCACTGCCAAAGTGTAGCCAATTACTCTCCTTTCGCTTGGAAAAGTATTTCAGAGCTTTCACGGAAGTGCCTTAAACTTTTGTTCCAACTGCGAGTTATTCTAATTATTTACATACTTTTCTCAACCACTAAGCAGGATATATATATATATATACAAGCGCACTCACTTGTACGCATATGTATACTATATTGTATGTCTATATATAAAAACTGCATATTTCTGACTAAAAAGATATTTCCACTTTAGCAACTGTGCTTTTCATGTTGCTCCATGCTGTCTCATTTGCACTATTCACAATACATCCAAGGAACACTCTATAAGCATCGCTGTGTCGTAATACGTAATAATTGTTTTTATTACCAATATAAAATTATTGATAAATCGCACAAATTGTATTTGTTGGAAAAAAAATCTTATTGGAGCATTCCTCCAATAGACGTAATTGATCGACGTCTTCGTGGCGAGTAAGAGTAAAACGTAGGTGATTTCTCAAAATCAACATTTTCGACGACATAAAGGCAAGATTGTGTCAGCTAGCTGTCACAGTGTCACTCAGTTTAGAACGAATTGTGAGGTTCGATGTAAACCTTCCACATTGAATTTTCGCTTCCATTGAATGGCGTTGACATTGTTATCCAATAATAACGTGTCTTTGTTTCGATCGAGTCTATTTTATGTCCGATAAAAGTTTCCTCCAGCCAATTACAGGAGCGTTTTACCCGATGACGGCGTGACCGGGAAGCGAATGAAGTTGCCACTTATTCAGCGCGGGAATTTCAAACGCGTCAGTAGCGCCCCAGGTAAACGTATAAGAGTCAACTAGTTACAGCGATTAACTCGATGTAGACTTTTCGCAAATGGCAAATCCTTGAATACAGATAACGATAAAGTATCAAACTATCAATTATAATCGCGATTTAAACTTGTCAAATTTCCTCGATATAATTTATAAGCAAATTTCCGAGCACAGATTTCGTATGCGAAAATCTACAATACCCTCAACAGCGCAGTTGCTATTGCTGTTGCTCATGTTGCCGCAGCATACGAAAGTTACGTGAATTAAACGAGCTGCCAAGTAGATTAGAACTTTGCCGATATTAGATTCGCGCGTTTTATCGTGATATTATAAGATTTTAATGTTTTATCCTTATAACAAGATTTTACAAAGCGTGAATAACTTGCTGACAGAATTTCAAAAAACCCCAAACTACTAGTTGAGTTTAACATAGACTCACGTGAATCCGTATAAATATCATAAACCAATAACATACCCCGTAAAACAAAAATACCAATGGCAAACAAATTTGATATTTTTAGGAGTTTCCAAAAGTTTCAAAAGTGACAGAGCAATATGCAATTCTACAACGATCCAAGAATAGTCCACGTCCGAAATAACATAGGGGGGTGCAGGGTATAAAATTCGACTTTGAGAATGGCCATTGAATACAGAAAGGAATATTCTTATTTGCAAAGTGGATATAGGAAATATATAGTATACAGTATATATGGTAGCTATGCTAAGCCTAAACTTTGACCCGAATATTTAAATTGTCCATATCCTGTCTAAGGGACTAGTTTGAGGACAGTAGACAGTACAAATCGATATAGGATTATCGTATAAGATTCCCAAGAGTACCAGTTGACGAAGGGGAACAAGGACGGAATTTCAAAAATGCAGCTTTCCCATCTGCGAGAACGTCCGGATCCCGAGACAGATTCGTGTTTCAAACAAACTACGATGGAAGCAATATGCATTTCATAATATCCGGTAGGACGGGCGCCGAGAGCGAGAGGATAAAGTTGGCTGAACTATGATAATGGCAGAAGAAGACGGGCTTCGGTATGAGATGAACGGTAAAGGGATGAAGTAACGGGACGGATGCTGGGCGTCCATCTCTGCCGTTGAAACACCATCGAACGAAGGCTTCTTACTTCAGCCAAGAAGTCAGAATGCATTTCATCAAAACTTGCTGCTCCCGAGTCACAAGTCACCGCAGCCGCCATTCACTTCACTGTGGCGAATGGGAACTTCAATTTCGAAAGCTTGCATAACTCGACGCGCCCGGATGCGTGCTTGGATTAGAAATTTAATCACAAAAGCAGACATCCGCCACGGAGAAATGTCTCTACCATTCGCTGTTATCTGTTTCGAAATACAGATACGTCTGATCCTATGGTGCGTCTGATTATTTGCTGCTGTGTGGCAATCGAAGTCGATCGGTCCATCCAATTGAGATGCACTAATTAGATCTGATAGGTCTGACGTAATATCCTGAATAAAGCTACCCACGACGACGCTGGATCATTGCACTGATAAGATTTGACCGAATGGCAGACACATATCAAGAGACCTGATAGAGCCAAGTATACGTGGTTATTCCAGACTATTGGCACCGTCCGAAGTTGATGTGTCTATTTGATTCGTATCGATTCGTATGGTAGATTTATCTTCGGTTGGTAAAACAGTTCTGAACAAATTTCATAACTAAACATAGTTATAAGATTACACGTAACAACGCGTAAGAGTAAGGTTCGTTAGTTCTAACAGATTTTTGGTCACATTAAAAATAGAAAATTTTGAATCTGACAAAAAATTAAATTAATTATTTTTTTCGCGATTATTATTTTTTGATTGCTCGTTATCCACGCGCTTGATACCCTGTATGATTCTTTCCTCAATTTTCGTTGTATTCACAGCTCGGAGTTTCAGGCGAAATTCTACGCATTGCCAACACGGTTGTGCGAATGCACACAGTGCTGGCCAAGTAAGGAAAGTTATCGGCGCGAATAAAGCTGGTTGAAATCTCAACAGCAATTAAAATGCAAATACAAGAAGAACTTAACGAGGATGTAAGGAAAACAGTGATTCCAGGGTGGTAGTAGAAAGCTTGAGAATGTTCTCTGCGCGTGCTGGGGATAGCTCGGATAGGGAGGTTAGGGCTGCTACCATGAGCAGTAATAAAGAAGGGTAGATACAGTAGTTGGTACAGTGGTAACAGTGGTAGACAATTATTTTCGCAACATTATTTCGGAGTCTCGGCAAATGAACGTTCCGACTGCGACTGGAAGGGTAGTAGGAAGCCCTGTGATGGTCCCCTGTCAAATAAGTTGAAAGCTTTATGAAAATGAAGCGACATGGCGGAACGGGTGACTTAACCAAAGGACAAAGAAAATTTCGGAAAATGATCCAAAAGCCAGTACAGATTATTTTGACGATTACTTACAGAAATGGAGCGTGACTAAAATATCTAAGATATCAGGAAACTGTTATAAATCTTTGATATCAAAAAGAAAAACCGTTCCGATAAGGACATTCGGACTTTTCCTATATATTTCGTAGTATCTCATAGTAAAAAATATTATCAACCGTCTTTAGGGTAAAACGAGAAAATTCGCGAATTCATCCTATGACTGATTCTGAAGTTCAATCCCTGAACCAATCAACAGCGTCGAGTACAATTTCCATGCCTGGAACTAGCCAGCAAAATTAAACGTTCAAAGAGGCGCATTTCCACGACGCGAATCTCGTCACTGTACATGGGAAACCCACGAGCGCTTAGTTTAATGTAATTCCCTACTGAAGTATGTACTTCGGGTGGTCGCAGCGAGTCATACACATTTTGCACTACGGAGACTGAATTATATTAATTGGAAGGCAACGCAGAATAGGATCCCATTTATTTGAAACTATGTCCACAAAATTTAAATACCTGTACGGAGCACGAAACTCGGTAATGTTTCTCCCGTAATGCATTGTAACTTAGATCTGGCTTCCTCCTTAGTTCAAAAACAAGGGTTGCTAAATTTCCCACGACTTATTAAATTAAGCTAAATCTTGTTAACACGAAAAATACATCGTTCACTACCCACTCTAATGGCAATCTTAAGTAATTACGATAATTGATATAAATATTCAAATTAAATCGATCAAAATTTTTAATGTGTCATTTATCAATGCATTTACCATAAATGCAACAATTGGCCAATGCTTAAAGTCACGGTTGGGTTTCGAAAAAAGCTACGCGTGTTTCACCGTGCAATGGTGTCTTGCAAGCGTAAAGTAATACTCCCACGAAATTTCTCTAGTGGCGAAACAATTGACTCTGGCGAAACTACGTAATAAGCTCGAGAGCATAAGAAAGTTTTTCTATAAATCAAACGGGCCCGCATAAAAGACCACCGAAAGAAAACAGCCATTCGTTCGTTCGCCACGAGTCAAAGGGAATGCTGGGAACAGGATGGATCCAAAGGGCCAAAAAGGGACCAGATTTCGCGAACATAAACATTTAGCAGACACTTTAGTTCCGCGATTCTTCCCTGTAGTGATTAATGCGTTAAATGCAAATTCATTTGTCATTCGCATCCATTATTTTTTTTGAACCCTTTAGTGCACCACATTTTTGCCACAAGCAGATGAATTTGAGGGGGACGCGTTTAGCGATGATAACCGATCATTTTGAAAATAATTTATTAAGACTTAACGAGTGCCTTGTGTCACAGTCATAATTTGGTAGGATTCGACGAAATATTTTCCATGACCTTTAACCTTTGATACACATCGAGCGATAGTGACGGAAGTAATCATTGTATCAATGGCTGACGCAATTTCGTAGCCAGCTAGTGGGTTCGATTGGATTTTCGCCAAATCGAGTAAATATATAACTTCGGTGTCCAAGAAGACTATCGAATCGATCTGTGAAAGGATTAGAAAAATGTCTTCATTGACGTTCTTAAACTTAGAGCTTTATTATACAGCCTAGTATAAAGTATCGATACGAAAGCTCTATCGTGTAACGATAGGTACACTCGATGCTTGGCACAAAGTTTAAACCTGACATAAACCGCGAAACCAAAAAAGATAAGTATAGAGTAACGACGTGTGAGGTGTCAGCGTAGAAGTAAATGAAAAAAAAAAGATACTCAAGTATCAGCCAACTTTCTGAAGTGCTTCAATTTTTCATAAAACTGTCGTAAAGTTCGCTTGACCGTAGACGAACGTCGGATATAAGGGCGTGCAATTTTTTTTCTTACCCCCTCCACCTCTTGCAACGAATTTCCAAAGTTTTTTTACCTTATACCGAATTTCTCTGGTCCCTTCGAAACTTTGCAGTGTCCATTTTTTTTTCGTTTTTATAACTAATTTTTGGGAAAAATTACCCAAAGAGATAACGCTGCTTCATTCGAAAGATGAATATACATAAATATATACCTACATTTGTACAGCCAGTGTACAGTATCTGCGAATATATAATGCGAAAGCGTTTGAATAGGTCTTAGGATACATAGACTTTTCATCGCTCATTTTAACGAGGATACCAACTGCCTTGAATGTACATACATATGCAAAGGTATATACATATATTATGTATATGAAAACCTAAAAATGTCATCCATGCTGAAATAAAATCCTTTGTTTTTTTTTCCACGCAAACAGTAGAGCTTTGACCCTCCCTTTCCCTCCCAAAAAAAACAACGTCGACTCCATGTTCCGTCTGGCTGCGTTTATCATTTACGCACTTCCAGTCGCTCGGAAGAAACGCGAAACCGATAATAATCGACGAGAAAACGTGAGCCTTCCTGTGCCTTTATTATGTGCATAAGCGAAGCTCTACATGCAGGATATAGACTTGCAGTACATAAAGTTTCGTAAACCATATATAGTGTAGAAGCAGCTAAAGTACCAGCGGATACCGAATATTACGTGAGGTTAGAAGAGGTCGGTAGCCTATGAAAGAAACTCTAGCAGAACAAAAGTTACATCCGAATGGTTTCTACAGGGTTCTTGTACCGTCGAGATTAATGTCCCGTAGTAAAGTCTGGCAAGTTGCTTGTGCGGTCTACGTCAAAGGAAAGAAGACGATAGCTTTATCAGTCAAGTTCTTATCAATCTTGGTCAATCAATCAATCTCCGAATCTTGGTACATTTTCTAAAGTGTTCACCGCCACTTTGAGTTTCACTGTTGATATCGATACGAAGGAAAGTATTTCATTAGAACGAAAAAAAAAGAACAGCTTCGCCAAGTGACAAACAGTATCACCATTAACGCAATAAAGCTTTGAAGTTGTACATAGAAATTTACGGTCCCGTCTTTCCTGTATACGTGGAGTTAACGGAAAGCTCAAAAAGCACGTAAACATCGAGACAAACGAAATTCTCTTTGACAGTCGCGCGAACGAGAGATTCCGCCAGGTACAAGAGTCCTTTCTCTAGGATGCCGGAGTCGAAAATTCGAATGCTGAAAAGCGCCGTTACGCGGGCTTAGAATGCTTAAAGATTGGTTTGGTAAAGCAGGTCGCGAATCTATCGCAATTACAAGCGATGTTGATATTTGTTTAGCGTCGCCTCGACTTAATTTTCTTAAGAGAGGCAGAAGACGCGAGTGAATGTGTTCATTTACTTCAGCGTGGAAGTAATTCCTCCAGCAGTTGTCGTAGGAAATTCGTCAGACAGCCCATTTACCAAACTTTGCCAAGTTCACAGAAGCCAGTTCTCTTTCTGTGGATATCTATAGGGAATGACGTCGCCGGTAACCAACCTACCCACCTATCCAGATACGTGGGTGGGCGCGAGACGCCTACGGGCGTCGCGTCGCTTTTTAGCGAGTAGAAAGTATTGTCCCGAAAGTACGTAACTCGCGAAATGTGAAAGCTCCGGGCTTCTGAGCATCGGGTGGAGACCTAGGTCAGTTCCGTATGCCGGTAAAGACCTTCCTGGATCCCGAACAATCTCGAGTCCAGAGACAATTGATAACGTACGGTGACCTGTCGAAATAGTAATGGCTGCCGGGGAAGTTCCAGTATGTTTATGGTTGCCACTGTTGCTCGTTTCGATATGTGTTCGAATTTTACTTTTCCCTGGACCGACGTTCAGGGACGCTCGAAAGAGCAGGTTTTCACCAATGGGACATGATTGTCGGACATTGCTATTTGATTAAAATTAATAATAAAAGTTGGGTACAGTCAACGAGAGAAACAAGCATCACTTTACAATAGATTGTGGATATAAACACTGTGACATGGATTTACTGGCTTTTTTGGTGATTTTGATATCATTGGTACTTATGGAATTAATATTTTTATTTCATGGACTTATTATAATGTACCGTGATAAAATCGATTTAATGAGCGTTATAATGATTTATGTGCAGGCGAACGATGACTGCCAGGAATTTCAATTCAGATTTTCATTGATTACCTTATACGAGTGACGATGGACTAATTTTTTGCAGTGGAAATTTAATGCATAGAATTTTTACATAAAAACGTTATCACGCGCGAGTACTATTTGCAATTAGTTGACTACAGGATGTAATCGCGTCGATAGAAAATTTTTCATTTTGAGTTATAAATTTAATTTCTGTTTACTTTCATTTATACTGCTGTAATAAGTACAACGGTACAGGTATATAATTAAATACCTAACAGCGGGCGAATAAGATTTTGTATACGTAACGGAGGGTTGGCAATTTTGCCGGAAATTCTCTTCCCACCCAAAGTCTTAGATCTACGATTTATCGATTTGGAAACTGGTTTGCAAGTATTTATAATGTGCCTGTACGCCGGAGGCTGAAAATGATTTTATTTAAATAAGCTTAATTATAAATTCATACATACATAACGAATAAACTCTCCTTTATCGTATACAATGGACGCTTGTAGAGCGTAGGATAGACGTTTGTGGGGCGCAATCTCAAATTGTCATTATCATTATTATTAATGAGACACTTGAAAATCGTTATCGGTTCGATGGCTTTCAATGACTGTCGCATAAATTGTGATTAACGTTACGTTACCGTAACGCAACGGTAAAGCGTAACATGCCGCAACGATGCGGCAAACTCGCCCGCGAATCGGATGGGATACCGTATTCGATTCGTAAACTTTTATATATATACATATATATCACGTGCATGCCATATGCGCAGAGACACGGCCACGTACGCAATGGAGCGATGCATTTTAATGCATTGAAATTGATAAACGATCGGTAAACCAAGTTGGAGAGACGCGAATGGATTTTTGAGGATTTTGCTTTTATACGTGGAATTATTCGTGCTACTGTTATTATTTCGCATGAAAAAAAATTTATTCTACGAATCACAGCACGTCGTGTGCAGATTTTTTTTAGCTCATACCCTCCTGGGTACGTTAAAGATATTCGGTTCTTAATATCTTCAGGTTTACCTGAAACGACAATTTTTCTTTTCCGACATCTAGCGTGTCTGGTGCAACCGAAGTGCTATCCACTTATTGGCATATGCGCGAACGTAGGTATCTGCTCGTAAAACATCAGCTTCCTATACGTCACTGAGAAAGGTGCTTTATCTTTATTTACGATAACCAACATGCGAGACGACGATTTCGAAATGGCCACCACCTCTGCATAGACGTCGCCGTAAATTTCCTGTCGCTCACGTGTGTATCCGCCTACAGTACACACGAGAGTATATGAGAAACCCGTGAATTTTTCTGTTGCGCTTGACACCAACTATTGATACTACGTTACTACGTGGAATGAATTTGAGATAAATCGGGATGCTGAGGATCGAAGATTTTTATTTAACTCGTTTTACTCTTTATACCAACGTAAGGTACGGTGCACTTTTTTTTTATTCCAAATGAAATTTTTTTCCACGCTAATTATGTTAAGCGCGCACATCAAGACGATAAATATCGACAAGTACTGCCGGGCGCGAGATCGCCAATTGAGAACGAGTTGAAGCAGTTTAATTTTCTGCCACAATTTCCAAATTTACGGAATTCCGCTTGAATTCCGCGTATCTGTACGCTTTTCAAAACGAATAGGATAGCCAGTGGATATGGGCTAGGTAGATAGGTAGTACGCGTAAGTGCGCTTAATAAATTCAACTGGACAGAACGGTCCAATCTGACCGCTGAAAATGTAATCTGCCTTAACGTATGTGCGGGTACGATTATTTTTTTTTTCGTTTTCCCACCAAATCTTGCCAATGCGTTCTAGTCGGACAGTATGGAATATGTGTGTATTCGCTCTGAAATAAAAGTGAACTCGTTATTTATAATTTAATTTTCTCTCTCTCTCTCTTACGTTTTACATACGAATAACGAGTATCTCCCGTACACGCTTGAGAGACATTTACATATATTGCAAACTTGACTAGCAATACAATTTTTCGTTGACAGAAGAATTATCTGTTTTTTAAAACGTCCCTAGATCCCTAATGAAAAGTACATAACGTTGACGTATCTAGTGACATATTGGTGACTATTTTTTTTGAACGCTCAAATCTTTTTTAGAATCTAAAATCTCGTTGGTTTCACTTAATAAAATTCATGGAATATTTTACGCTGTTTCCAATAGCTTTGTGCGGGTTATTAAGTGGCTTATCGGTTCACAATAATTCCTGGATTACACGATGTCATTTTAATATGTCGTCAATGTCTTCCATACTGACACACGTGCGTTTTCCCCTCACGTGTCATTAACTTTTATGGCACTGACACTCCTCTCTGCCTTATACGTTTTTACCGTGCGCCACTATTGAACTTGTACGGTTTAATGGATTTCCTTCACGTTTCTCTCTCTCTCTCTCGTCCTTCCGCTTCCCAACCGATTTCATCCCTGCCAGTGACAGCTGCCGTCGACTTGCTGAACTTTATCAATTCGTCAAAATGTCGAGGTTGATAAAATTATCTATCGATTAATTATTCAAATAATCAATTCATCAAGATTTATCAGTAAGCTTTAAATTTAATAAATTTAAGTAGATTTAAATTTTTGTAAAATACGAAATACTTTTTCTAGAAGATCGGTTATACGTATAGAAAGGCGCGGATGTAAAGTAGCAAATCAATTATTAATTCGAGTGCAAAACGCACTCGACTAGAGTTCTTTCATTGAACCAAACTTCATTGCCGCTTATTGTTACCAATGGCAAAACGACGTCTGCTATATACATAGACGTAGGTAAATTTCAAATGGGAAACCCAGACGGAATAAGAACTTTTCACGACACATTATCGGATTTTAATGCTCGGCAACGTTACGGGACGAAATTTCGGAATAAAATATCGCTGTTGTCGCACGACAAGCCTCATACATTTTAAATCTGGCTGCTTTATGTAAAAGCTCTCGTAAGAAATGACATTTTAGACTATACGCCACGAACACCACGGATGCCATCTGCATGGCAATGGAACACGAAGGTGGTGGGTGGAAAACGTACAAAAAATTATTCTAAATAAAAACTCGCATAATGAAAAAAAAAAGAATAGGACAAAGAAGTAAAGAAAAAGTAAAAACAAAAAATCTAACTTATCTCAGACCCAGCCCTTTCGCAGATTTAAATTTCCTTACACGTACGTATACCTTCGAGACGTCGCGACGCTGGCTGACGCGTATATATGTATATACAAAAAATAAAAGACAGCATCCAGACAATATCCAATAGTCATCCTCTTCGTGACTTTGTGATAACAGGATTCGTTCGTCAATTTCAGATTAATTTATTATTCGACCTTCACCGCACCCCCCCCCCCCCCCCACCAGCCATCCTCTACACAGTACACTAATTCTACTAATTAACAAACGATTGCCTAATCTTATCGCGTACACTACTACCCCTATATACCTAGATAAACATCTCAGTACTCGAAAGCAATTTCCAGGTGCCATTATCTCTATGGTATTTAACCATAAAGCCCAGGAATTTTCGGTGCGAGCTTTTCAAAATGTCTGACTACGCCCGTTGCGGAAGAGGGCTCGGTGCCCCCGGCGTATCCTGCGGTGCGCGATATCGCCCTTTAAAAATGGGTACCCACTTTTTAGTCAGGTTTGCGACCGAAGAATAATGTCCACAGTTCACCGAGGTGAACATCAGGTTGACTCCGTCCCGCGCGTCCCACCCGAGCCGCGTGGCTGTTGGCCCCATTAGTCGGTGCGCCGGCGTAATAAATTTTGACGCTATTAGGAGCATAAAAATAAAGGAGATCCCGAAGCAGCCATTCGTAGCTAGACGTGTATAGAGAAAAAAGGATGCAATAGGGAAATGGGTTTACACAATGTACGTATCTCATACTATACCATACTGTAGGACGCAGTGGGGTTATAGTGGCGCAAGAAAAGGCAGGAGTAAACTGAAAGAATATGCTGATAAGAGCAGGAAAGAAAAAAGTAAAAGTCCAAGAAAGGAGAAACCTGATAAAAAAAAAAGTTGAGAATGCGTGGTTACTGTTACGGGGGTAGAAGTCCCTCGAGGACGGTGAGCTTTGTCTCTAGCATGCATGAGCTTTTTCAGGAGGCATAAAGGAGCTGCTGGTTATGGCTTTAAAGAAACGAGGGTCTATTGGGAGATAGAGGGAGAGGAAGGCGTCGCGACGCCGACGCCGTTGAATTCATTCTTAAGCAATGTTGACACGTGGGTCTTATGAGGGAGGATAATATTATACGGTGTTCTAGGTAGGCCGAGCGGGTAGGAAATTGCGAGTAGATCATGCGGAGAATCTCACTGCTGGTCCACGTCCCAGCATCTTCCGGTTTGTCAATCGGCGAGATACAGACGGGAGCTAAATGATCGTGTTAAGTTCCAGAGTATTTCTGCCGCTTTATTGGTACGCTGAGTGCGGGAAATCAACGGCAGAGTCGGATGGATTTTATACACTGGCTTTCATGGGTAACGCATTTGCCCCTTTTCAAGAGCAATAGTTCACTCCCGACAGTGGAAATGGCTAGGGTCGCCAAATCGGGAAATATTGCCGATTGCTGCTATCCGGTAAAGACCGTTTCATTCACCTTTGACCCTCTTACCGTGACTTTTATCTTTTACTTCGACTCTGCGCTGTCCCTCTCGCGTCGTTACTTTCCACCTATATTTATCGGAATCCATATTTTTTACTTAAATTCTTCTTTTCTCTCTTAAAGATCGTAAATAATTGGATTGCTCATCAGATACTTTTATCCTTTGAAATTATAATAATTTTTTTAGAAAAATAAACTCATCTCGTAAGCTGATCCAGTTGCTTAAGGTTAAGTACACGTCAATTACCCGGTACGATAAGATGAAAAACTAACGGCTAGTTCCCTCGACTCGGAAAAATCTCAACGTAATCTCACTTCATCGCTAAGTTCAAAGGTACACACTGCGCTCGATAATCCACGGTATTCAAACCGGAAGAAGTGCCAGTAAGTATTACAGGAGACAAAGCGAAAGCTCCACGAAAATCTAAGAACAGGAGTATCTATACTCTATTCGAACTAATTACGATGCAATATCATCTTTCAGTCCTCTCATTCTTTCCCCAAGGCATCATCCGAAGCATCAAATATTCATAGCC
Organism: Trachelus tabidus; assembly: GCA_030142655.1. Taxonomy (NCBI): domain Eukaryota; kingdom Metazoa; phylum Arthropoda; class Insecta; order Hymenoptera; family Cephidae; genus Trachelus; species Trachelus tabidus. Next base: position 1,065,435 of record JARQTI010000420.1, on the reverse strand, counting down.
ACCCTATCCAGAATAATAGTAGTGGAGACTTTATCAGAGAACTTAATTATTACCACGAACAGAGTAAGACTTAAATTTTCCAAAATCTCCATTTTATTAAAAAAGATAGAGCTTGAAAAATGATTATCGTGCGAGCCCCAAGACTATTTAAAATTATTAGATCCAATGATAGCTATGCTCAATGTCTAACAAATATCCCAGATATCATTTATGCATAGAATTGAAATTTGGATGATTTGATTGAATTATAAATATACCAGGGCGTAGATTTTAGAGCTTAAAAACTAATTTGATTACTCGCTACGAGTTTATCCTGTGGCTATAGAGAGCTCAAACTTTCTCGTCTATATGCACTGCTGTCTGACTATGCCATAGACCATTGTGATATATATGTACACTTAAACATATCTGGTGGCAGGGTTTGCTATGGCCCTGTACCGTTTAAATTCAAATCCTAACCCAGTTTCGAAAACTCCTATGAAAATTTACTTCCAGCAACCTCAATGTTCTAGGTACATTTACACCTAGCGAGACGAGAGCTTTTCTCGCCACTGGATGGGAACTGGACGAACAACTAACTTCCCATTGAAATCATACTCACGATGATGGTAGATTATTACATTGTATAGGATAGCTAAGGGTTGATTTTACTTATACCTGTATATTATCATCACTGCAATCGCCAACGTTGAGAAGATTTTTGTGCATGTAGTCCGTGTCACTTGTACATTGGTATCGTAGCCGTTGTTTCTTGGTTATGCCTTTTTGCCTGTAAAAAAATAAAAGCTGAGCTGTTTTTGTATTCTTTACACGTTTCCCGAGAATTATATATTCCGGAATTCAAGAGATGGCTGGAATTTTGAACAACACTGGATTTTATTTTTAAATGCTTCATAGGAATGGATCAACGTTCCTCTTACCTGCTATCTTCTTCATTTCATTTCTCGATTTCGTGAAATCTTTCATATTTCCATATTACCAAAAGCTCTTGGCGAATATACAAGGGATCACGTGCTCTGTGCTACTTGAAAGAGATTGATCTTTAAAAGAATCCATTCAGAGTAACTCCGATGCAACGTACGTCGACTGAGAAATTGGATTACATACAGAATAACATTTTAACAAGCAATGCTTTGTATCGTCGAATAATTTCCTATCGCATAATTCATTGAGAAAAATATAATTCCATATTGGGATTAAATTCGTATAGTAGGGATTCGTTATTGACATATTCTATAGAAATACGAATGACGGCGGTATATACTCGTTTAGTTAATTACAACCCATAAAGCACCTAGGAAACAGGGCTGTACAGTGCTATATTATTTTTCAAGCGCAGTGGAAAGTCTACGCAAAAAATTTGTCATTCATCGTGATCGAAAGTCGTTTGCAGTAATATTTACGTTTATCATTCGTGCCAAATGTAAATCGGAGATCCTATCGCTTACGCCAACCGACACGTTTCTAAATCACTCGCTACGTTTACTTTCCAACCCGCGTTTACCAATCGACTGTTATACAGATTTTCTGCTGGTTAAATATCGTTCCTCTCGCACGTACCAATAATACGAGCAGTCGTTATCGTACAATACTGAATCGAGCATTTCTCTAGAGCTATTTCGATATTTATCACCTTGATAAATCGCATTCGGATACAATAATACTAGACCACATTACTAAATACACGTGCGCTTTCAAGATATTGTTTAATAACATGATTTTATCCCGTACGATTGAGATTTTACGATTCCAATTATTTCTCAAGAATCTCATTGGTACAATCGGACTATTCTATTAAAGTTATGGAAATAATGTCATATACAATATACAAATGAGTACTAATTTGATGAACTAAAGGAAAATTAATATGAGTTAGGATCTAATTAAAAGAAACAATTAGTCGTACCGTAATATTTTTTTACAATTCTACACCAGTAGTATAGAGAAATATCTTGAAATCCCTATCATGTGGGTAAGTGGCACAAAAAGTTATCTAGAGCAAATGAATTTCAATACTTGATTACCATCGTAATACGTACTCCTTTGGTTGCTTTCGCACGAGAAAGTACAAGTTACAAGATGCAATGCAATGCCATTCACGTTTCAAAGTAAAAAGTTTCCTTCGACTCACTCCTCCCCAACTCCAGTCCTTTTACACAAGCCAATACCGGAGTTATTTACATGGACGCAAAGGCTGATGTAAAATGGGTTCGTAAAGGCATAAAAAAAAGGTCAGATAAAAATGACTGGATCATTTTCAAAAATTGCTCCACCTACCACCCTATCGTTAAACGGTTGAAAATTGTCTGACAATGAGTGGAATAAAGTCTCTTCTGCGTCCCAAAAATCTCCCAGAGCTTCTCGTTGACGGGTCCAACCGATATGCAAGATACTAAAGGGAGATGCGAGACGTTTCGGTAAAAGTCTCTAGGCCGGGCAAAAATCCGTCCTTTTTTATCCACACCGTCATCCTTCATCCCCAAACCCCAAGAATTGTCTGACTTTAGAGTTCGAGTTCAATTTTCCAATTTCCCGGCTTGTCACTCTCCCCTTCGAATCTATTCGCTCGGAATATTTCTCGGTTCCTTGACACGGGCGCTCACTCGACTCCCCGTGTCGGTTATTTAAAATTCCCACGGGCGTTCGTCTTCTGTTTTAAAAATCACTCCGGGCCGCTTAGTATGCCGGGATGGCTCGTGCTAGTCGACTGTGATATTGCCTTAGCGTTACCTCCCCATTTCGCCATCTTTATCTCGTCCTCTCGTGCTCCGCCACTTCCTCTTCCCTTCCCCCGCAGAATCGTCTCTATCCTTACTGGATTCGCCTTTAACCTTTCCTCCTCGTTACAGCCACCATCTCTTCCTCTTCCGCGCTGCTTTATCTCCCAATTTTTCCTTCTTTATTTTCACTCCGCGTCCTCCTCCGCTTATCTCGCATCTTAACCAATCCCAAGATCTGAAAGTAACATTCCCATATCAATGCTTCATCAGATCGACACTTTACAACCATATTACAAATTGATCTATCGATCGTATATTATTGATAGGTGCACTAACCTTCGAAGTCCGCCGAACAACTTTCCAATGATCATCATCGATAATAATACGCCATGATCGATATCACAGGAATATAGCATGATTACGCCACGTGGATATCTTTGCTTTAATTAAGTACGATAAAGTAATTGATGAAGGAAGAAAAGATAAGGGATGAAAAAAGTTATAGCATACAAGTAAAATCCAGCGAAATCAATCGTCTCCCTAACGAGATGATTTGCTTCCCGTCTTTGGCCTTTCCAGTAATTCCACTGATCGATGGCTTCGATGTTATCTTCTCGATGAAAATATCGATTCTTCTCCTTCCTCCAACTTTCAAGGTACTAAACTGCACTTGGCTTCCTGATAAGGCTATGGGAATTTCCTGGAAAATAATAATCATCCTACAAGGCACCAACTACCTACGGCCACCACATCCCCCTATGGCATATATATATAAAGTCATTTAGATAATGGCACAACTTCATGTAACTGGTACGCCAGTGTCCACTAAGTAAACGATAAATACTGCTTAGTTTTTACAGCCAGTACGAACACCTATACCCTATACACGTCACGCTTATAGCGTAACTGTTATCTACGGCGGCTTCAAAGTTACTAACTTCACCAACACCCCGAGACGAAGTAGGGCAGCGTTAATCACGAGAACAGTTACTAATTTCCAATTACAACAGAGTATACTACTGCCGTATTGCTATAGCGTACTGTATATAGTTTCCACTGATAAAGCACAAGGGCAATATCATTAATGGCAGAGAAGAGCTACTAATTTAATAATAATAATACCTACGTTATATATTTTGATGAATTCAAAATTTTTCTCTGCAGACAGACGTGTTACACTAGTTGACGAAAAATTCGCTTCTCCGGTACTAAGACTTTTTTACGGATGATTTGATCTGTAATTCGCAAGCTTTTAATTTCTTCGTATAGCGTACGGCTCCTGCCACTTTTTATTTATCGTCACGACCAACTCCTCCTGCCCAACCTCGCGGGCTTCTAGAACGTTAAACGAATTTTCGACGCTCGTAAAAAGTTCCACGTCTCACCACCCCACGTGGTAACGAACACACGTGCTTTAATTTTTCATGGCATTCTTTGCCTTTCTCCGCGTTATTCCCGTCCTCGTTTACACATTGTTTACTCTATCCGTTTCCGCACGTGTGCGTAGGTAAGAGGTAAATACGAACTACCCTCACGGTTCCGACACGAGTACAGCCAAATTCCCCTTAAAAAATATACCCAAGCGAATTTCGAATTACCATGAAAATTTCATCCCTTTATGAGCTTCGTATACGCCGTTCTTTATGCTCGGCTCATCCATCTAAAGTAATATTTCATTTTCGTAAAGTAAATCTTCACTTACGCGCCGACGAAATAACAATCATATGACCTTAGGATGTAATTGCTTTACGAAAGCGTGATTACGTAAGTGGCCGCACTTTCGCACCCAGAAATACAGTGAGCAAGCAGGTGGTAAAAGGTTGGTTTGCAATTTAGTTCTTGCGTTACGGCATAATGCAGTTGCGGTCTTGACTTTTTTTTTGCTGATGAGGTAAACAAGTAAATCCGATACCGAACGCGTTTCTGTTTCTCAATAACGTCTATGCATTGGAATATACCTAGTATACTGGGTGTCGATATTTTTTTTAATGAAAAATTTCGGAACCACCAAGGCCACTCAATATCGATATCGTTGCGAGTTTACGTAAAAAAAAATGTCTCGAACGCCGTCGAATTCCCGTTCATGAATTTTAGTTTTAACTTTAATATTTATAGCGGAGCAACAACCGGAGCTTCCAACGGCAAATATAAGGGACGGCGTTCGCAATGAAATCTATTATTTCAGGTACGTTGCATTCTTCCGCGACAGGCAGCGCGAACCGCGAAATACAATTTATTGGTTTGAACTTTTGCTCGACGACGCAATGAATAGTTACTCGTATGTATTGTATAAATAGCTATGAGGGAGCTTTACAATGGCTGTAGAGCAATTGACAATGTTGGTCCGGGACAAACGATACGAGGTACAACAACGTCCATTTTTTTGTTCTATACGAATTAAGTATATTATAGCGTAGAAAGCTAATGCAATAACACCACTGAATTTTGATGACTTCAGCCTAGAGCGCCTAGTATCAAATAAAGCACAATACTCGACTGGTACAATTCCAACTTCCTGCCGCAAGGCTCCCTTCAGAATTTAAAAGCGCAGACGTACCGAGCTTGAAATTTCTCTTTATACGGCTGTATACGCAGCACGCGTTACCGTACGAGCATATGCAGAGTTATGCGATTTTGCACTGGACTACTTTTTCAAACCTAACCTACGCTTTACGCGAAACTAGTCTGTGTCCGCGACTGCAGCAGCCATAAGTTTCCCTGGTACGTTTCCCAGCGTAACAGACTCCGCGATTGGATATATGACACTGATTAAAATCCCGCGATAAAGCCATATGACTGCTGACCCGGTCCTAGCTGATTTAGGACAAGAAATAAAAGTGCAAATTTACGTATGCATAATTTCCCGTTCCCCTACAAAATGGTATGTTTAAATTTTTGAAATTTTTTTTTTCTATCCTATAAACGTCGCAACGATCACAAAGTTTTTTTAACGCGTACGACAAACACGTGGGTGAATTCGTACACGACACGCGTCAGCATCGACATTTCTATGCGTCCTGCCTGATGGGTGTTTAACGTTGATTGATCGAATCTATGTTCAATTGGCGTTGTATGCTTATATTGGGCATGGGGGAAGGGGACGTTCGCAAATATACATATCTGCATTATCTACGGTTCTACCCGGAACAACCAATAAATGGTTTATGGTTATTGCGCGCTGGCATACCTATATGTACCATATACCGGGTGGTACATAATCCGATGCTTACAGGTATATCTCTGTATGCAGGTAACCTGGCAAAGGTCGCATAATTTATTATGTTAACAGTGACCACGTGACAAGCGCTTGATGGGCCGCCGTTCAACCTCGCTTAACGTTACTTCCCCGTTAACGTTCAGCGCTCGAGTATTGCAACGTCCAGGTGTACCTTCCGAGGCAAAACTAATCGAGCGAATCGTGCGGAAAATTCGCAATGGAACTGTCGTCACTGAATTACGTCCAGATACATGTGGAGGCTTAAAGTAAATACTTGCTGGTATATAAATATCATCGCTGCGATTATGTTGTGTACGTTCAGGGTTGAAAATACTGAAAATTATTCGGTATCGCGGTGCATTATAACGGTTGGGTTAGGTCAGGTTGAATATCGATAATATTGGATATCGTTTTATTTTCACAGCCGGCGCTTATGCTGGCCTGCAGTGCGATCTCGCCGTTTCGCGAAACGGTGGCGATTTTACGGTTACATTTTCGCGGCTCCCCCAGCTAAAACTGTAACCGGGAGACTTGAGTTTTATCATTCGAATGGAAATCATTTTCCGATACTCCGTTTGCACTGTCGTAACAGACTTCATCAAGTTTATATATATAGATGAAAGCCGAACGTTTTCAGACTCGCTAAATATTACCCGAGGAGCGTGAATTTTGCAGTTGAATTTACCACGATACACGATTAACAGTATGAATAAATAAATTATGTATGATTAATTAAATATTTTATTCGTGATTAAAATATAATTCGCGCGCTATCCTGCGTGATTGCATGTATCGACGAAAGTCCTTTCGAATATTTTATGCCTGACATCTCTACTGGCTATTCGTTAAATTTAATCAAAACTTTCAAATGCTCAATTCAAGTGCCAAGAATGCATAATAAGATCGTCTCACCTAACACGCTTGTAGACAATGCAATTTCTTCTTTCGTATAGTTCTTGGTCCGATGCACTCGGGAAAGTTTAATCAGAAAGCAGACACGGTGTACGTGGAAATTTTATCGAATGAAAAAATAATGAAATTCACCCTACGTGAAATCCTACAAGATTTTGATTAGAGGGCCTCGTCTCTTATCAAAATTCAATCATCAAATCCCCAAGAGCCACGCCCACGTCAAATTCATTGACATCTCCTGATTACGATTCCAAGACGGTGGAGTCTTACTGACAGCGCTATATCCGCAGAAGGTACATAAAATTCTATACCACCTATCCACCCTCACTAATTAACGATATAAAGAATAAAAGTTAGGGCTGATTTTATTTGCTCTTTAACCTTCTAATTCACTCTTCGACTTCCTAACCTTCCGAAGTCCTCCGACTGAGGTATGCTTCGCAATTTTAAAAGGTCTAACACAACCTGTAATAAAGGTCCAGGGGGTGCGGATCCTCCCTCCGTGGCAATAATACACACGCGGCTAAATGGAATTACGGTTATTAAGGGCGGGTGGGGGGGGGGGTTGTTTTGAGAAAAGCGTTCAAACCGGAGAGGGCAACCAGGGTCGATGATGGTTTCAGACAAGCCTGGACCAGGTCCACAATTATATTTTTAATTATTCACGGAGATGCGAAGAAGATTGCATAATTTCTCAGAGTAAAAATATATAGGTCATAACGTACCCACCCTACCTCTCATCCACCGATGTTTCTACTAATTGCAACAGGGTGCCTCATTATTTTTCAATTACGAGGTACATATATACCTACTCTCCCCTATCATATTCTATAGAGTATATATGAAGTAGAGCATACAGTGTAATATCGTTGCGAATGGCCTACGTAAATTAACTGATTAATATACGAAGGAAAGTCACGCCTAGTCGAGTTTCCCCAAAATCAATTAATTCCCGGTCCAATTATCGTAACGAGATACGAACAATCGTCAAGTATTTTTGCAGAATATTTTTAAAAAAATTGTCTCGTATGCTGTTCCTTCCTCGTTTCGCGAAATCCCATAAGCATAATTTTTGGAAAAAAAAATAATCTGAAATCCCAGCATACCTTAATCTTAAGAATACCTAAGGGCTGGCTCGTACCGATAAATATTTACCTACTGGGAAAATGTATACTGTATAAAAATCAATTGATATCACTTTGTTATCGTATGGATTTTCTTTTTAGTCGATAACACAAAAAATAAATCTCCGAGTCTCTTGACGTTCGCGAACTTATTACCACTTATGGAAAATTCATAACTCGCCGGTTCATAAAGTCGAGCTAAAAAGTTTCGCGTAATCGTGCCTTTCCCTTCTTACCCACCCCCTCGTCGCGTCGTACCAAGAGCCACTTGAATTTTATGGAAATATTGCGCAATACAAGAAACTCTTTTGCGGCACGTATGCCAAGAACGTGAACAAAGTTCCAATAGAATCGTGGCTTCGCAGCCTCCGTGATGCGAATCTTTTCTCCTTTATCATACAAGTATTTTTCGCTTGTCAATCGCTCCCTCCCACTCTCCCTCGCGCCAATTGTATTCTCTTTAAAGGTGCGTTACTTTTCCTTTCCCTTTAAATCAAAGGAAAAATTTATGGGATTTTCAAAGAGTAACCGGATGTACGAAACACAGCAAAAAAATTTCTTTGAGGAAAAAGACTCGCGTTATACATGCTATTTTTTTTCGTTTTATTTTCAGAAGAATTTTAGAGGGTCAGCATCAGGATCTTACTGCTCCCTTGATCCTTGTATGTACCATGAAAAATACTTTCAGCGGCGACGAATATTCCGCTCCAATAGCAAAGGGGAAATTTTGCAAAGTGCTGGCTGGAGAAATTGCTTTTCCTCGAGTAAGTGATAAAAATTAAAAGTCGGTGAAGTCCCGTTTAAGGGACATGATAATATTGACGTGGGGCATCAGGTAATTCATAAGGGTCCCTAATTACGGGACCTATTATAAGGGAAACTTGTGTCAGCAAAGTCGTTAAACGAAGACTCGGTGGGTTCGCGACGTTCTCCTTTGGGAAAACGTGAGAGTGACGTTCCTGAAGAATAATCGATAATACCCAATATCCCCTACGGGGACGAAGATAGCTGGAAGCACTTGATTCTCTGAACACGGAAAGTCAGGATTGACTACCGGGCATCGAAAATTGTCTGCTAAGAGATTTTTTTTAGTCCCAAGTGAAACTTACCCAAATCTGTAATTTAAAAAAATATAGTGTGTATACATATATATACACACATATATATATATATATATAAAGTGGTCCAGAGGCAGTTTTGAGGACATGCGGCACTCACAACGGCAAACCAATGTGT
>JARQTI010000420.1:1041718-1056126 GCA_030142655.1 Trachelus tabidus | reverse complement strand
CAGATGTCCTGGAAACTGCCAATGCCCAACAGAAAAGGTCCTGGAAACTGCCTTCTAACATATTTATACACATATATGTACAGAATGTATATATACACATATATATAATAAATTGAATTAATAATTCATATGTATAGATAGCTTTTCACGTTTTCTTGTTATTAATTTTTGGTACTTTTCTGGATTTTTGTAAATCCAAACCCTCTTTAACCAGCTGTTTAACGAAAATTTATTTTATCATTAATCTGACGTGTCACTGTACTGCAAATGATTAAGTGATACGAATATGAGTTCAAGGATAGTTTGAGGGACGATACCAATGACTGAGACTTTTATTAATCACCGATTATAATCAATCTGAATTCTTAGTGATTGGTATATTAAATACCGCTTTATATAAAACTAGTGTGCAATGTGTGGATGCACCTTTTCGCAAGAGCCATCCAGCTGGAATGGATGGATGAAACGATTAATCGATCTGGAATGAAATTGACATCGATCCCTGTACGCGACATCGAGCCTCGTAGATGACGGCGGGACGTTTTAATTAACATTTCATCTCGTCCCTTTCTTTTTTACACTTTCTCTTTTTTTTTCAAAAATTCCTACTACGGCTAAGAGCGACCCACTTAACCGGAACGGACAAAATTTATTCCGTCACCAAGCTGCGCGAAAGTTTGCCATTCCCATTAGTTTCGCGAATTTCCATTAAAGCATTTGGTATGTTCTCGCCAATCACTCACAATTCTGGATAGTATTTTAGTCCTTTCGCACTCTTTCTATTTGTCTCGTCCATCTCGCAGAATATAGACGCGAGAGCGCATGGCGAATCGATCGCAGCGACAAGTAGTGAAATTCGCAAATTCTTTTCCGGTACGTGAGCTATGGTAATGGATATCGGTAAGAGAAAATTTTTCAATATAATCCATAAAAAAGAAAAATCGATTTTATGATTAATTACACGCGTAATTAAGTCCTAATCGCGGAGTTTCTTTCTGGTGAAGAGATTCATGGTTTTGCATTACGCAAAAAAAAAAAAGTAACCGCACCGCCAAGCAATATTGATAAAGCGAAGCGAAAAATACCAGAATTATGGAAAGCGTTGCTGATTAATGACTTTTCGAGAATCACATTTTTAATATCAACATTGTATTATGAGTCTCCGATTAAAATCTGTCACTTGCCATTTTTCAATGTTACGTCACTTTCGATAATGACCATAATACATCAACGTAACATATTTATTGAGCTTTGTCAAAATTACCTGGCCAAACTCGATTGAAACAATTGAAAGTGGCCATGAAAGTCGAAATCAAGTATTAATGGGTACTACCTTGGGTTTAAACGAAGCCATTATAAAGTACTTATAGCAGCAAAGACAATCCATGTGCATAATTTACATCATAGCCATAAAGACTTAATAAGCGCTTTAAGTAAATAATCCTTAAAGTGCATAAAGCTTTATTCGCAATGCAGAGAGGTCGATTCTAAGGACGATGCTATTGCGAATTCCCGTGCAAAATTTCGCATAAAGCTAAAGAAGAATACCAACCCATCTGAAAACTTTTATAATTACAAAGTTCTTCAAGACGCCAGTCTTATAAGAGTATCCTTCCATTAAGACCGTAGGTACTACTGCATACCTGCCTCGGAATATATCTAATGAATTTATTAAAGATTTACCAATAAATGAATATTCGCGAGCTTTAAAGCTCGTGACGATAAAATTCAATATGTATAGCTATATGCTATGATCAGTATGACGTTTTGACATATTTATTTATACGAGTCTATGAAAGAAACAAAACTCCAAAAAAAATACTGTTATCACGACGCGACTATGGATCTCGATAATAGTATTGGACGGTCCCGAAAAACTTTCCCCCTCTCCCCTTATACCGGAATGCAGCGCATTATTCGATTTTACGGTCTCCCGAGTTTTCAGTAAAATGGCAATTCCCTTGCCAATCGGACCGACTCAAAAGTATGCGGTATAATGAATATTAAGTGCTGCTTGCCGTCAGATATTATAGCGGATGACCAGAGATAGATATAGTGGCATAAATGTACTGTAGCGTACAATATTTTCTATTTACTTGTATATATAGGTATAATAGTAATGCAAAGTGTACATGGAAGCGGTAAGGGTGGTAAAATATTTTTCGATGCTTTATTCAAGCCTCGTTCCCCTGGTTCCAGATGAAGGTAACCGTCGGGAAGGGCGGTTTGCGATAAGAAAAATCTTTTTCGGCATTTCCCTGCAGATGGCGTTTTGCATTGGCCGATGTCGCCACCAGAAAAGAACACTTGGGGTATGGCAGCCGTTACGGATAAGATAGTATAGGTATACACAAGTATACTGGTGTTATCGAAGGGGTTGCTATAACGCGTCTTGTCTTATTTTTAACTTCTCAAAGTTGAGTCTTCGTGCAACTTTGCCGATCTACCTTGCGGCTTCCAAGTCCTCAGCATGGGACTATAAGTGTACTTTACAGTTGGTCGCCCTCTTCTCGCGGTAATAATACTTTCTTTCAGCGTGTATCTCGAGGTGGCATCTGAAAGCGAAGTAAACGGCCCCCGGGTCGACCTGAGAGAGAAAGCTTCCTCGAGGATAAAAGTTCGCCCTGTATAAAGGTTTCTGGTTAGGGAGGCGAAAAAATCCTTATCTGGAGCAAGTAAGGTGACGGGATTTGGTAAAATGAAAAAAATCAGTGTGAAACAATGGAAACTTGGTGAAACGAGTAAAAGTGCAAAGGGTTGAGATTAAAAAAAAATTTACTAAGTTACACAAGTACGTTGGTTAAGTTGGAAAAATTCGAAAAAAAATATATATGTAGCAAGATATATATTGTTAGGGGTAATTTGACATGATTTGCGTACGAAATTAGAGTTGACTTCTTGGCAATAATTCATCCCTCAATTGGAAGATTCAAGTAAGTCTCAAAGCAATCAGTGACCAAAGCCATCCTGTCGAAACTCTGTAGATATGCAATCAGCGACTGTCAGGGTGCTTATCGTGTCATGTGCCACCCGTTACATAATAAATCATTCCCAAGGGCAAGGTACTCATCGAATATATAAAACTAGTCGGATGATCGTAAAGGTAGACACTCGAAAGGGACTGTACTACCCGAAATGATAAGGGATTGAGAAAGATGCTGGGAGGATTGTATTGGGAAAGATTGGCCGACGGATGTATCGTGTAAACAGGAAGAAAACGGAGGAGACAAAGGAACGAGAAAATACGAGAAAAATTCGAAAGTAGGGTGCGCAGACTCTCCGTCGATATGGTCGTATAAGGAGAATAAAAAAAAAGAAGTTTGATAACGCGGAAACCATTTCGAGGCAGTTCGTCAGATAATCATGCAACTTCCTACTTATCTGTTTTATCTCTTCCTGATGGGAGGGACGAATGGAGAAAAAGGCTTGGGCGACGGAAACTTCTTTCGGAATAGGGTAAAAGTCTTCTCTGTGCGGGGTATATGTACCAGAGGATGACGGGGGATGAAAGAAGAGACTCTTAGAAACATTTTTCATTTGCATGTTGGTACGCCGAGCACGTTTCCGCTATCCGGAGTTGAACGCAAACGCGTCTCCCAACCCAGTTGGAGTTCGAACTCCTATAAGAACTCGAAACGCTACGTTCCTGACAATCGTCAGACACTTCTCATTCCTCTCGTCGCCATTGCACCTTCTTCTCATCTTTCTCATTCCCTTACACTCTAACCTCTTCTACTCCTATCCCTATCGCTATGGTCGTATTACTTCTTTTCTTCTCATATACCTTCACCTTAACTCCTACATTCCATCCAGAACGTTCGGTATGGCTTTGGCACTCGGCCGTGCGGAAACTTATCACAGAATTAAAATTGAACTCAATGCTCCGAACAGTGCCGTTACAGTAAGACGTTACTTTTAATTGTCATTCGATAGGAACTGCAAGAGAGAAAAACTAACCTCTTTGGTACCATCCCGTTCACCGATTTCTCCTTCTACATGAATTCAACCGATGTAACGCGAGAGCACAAATCAAATTTCGCGCTCTTTCATCCGCGAAAACGGCAGTCCGCATGTACGTGACGTTTCAAACGCCATACGATCAATACTCGTCGTTAAGGTCTACCAAGTTTCTACTCTCTTTCGAAAAATTCCACCGTGCCAACGATTCACTCAGACGTAAATTATCACGTCGGCAGCCATTACCAATGAGATTCTTCATCCTTATCAAAGGATTCGGGGAAATGGATACTGTATGTAATACTTTATACATAATACTTTTATATACCTATGTATAATTCTATTTTTTGTGTAGTTTGTCTTAAATTACTACACTTACGCTAACGTATTTTCGTAATGACTAAGCACCTCGTGATATTAACTTTCGTACTTACTGCGACATCTATTTCCAATCGTTTCCACTATGAGATTCTTCAACGACGTTCGTCTACGCGTCAATAATGCCTTTTTAAACTCTCTGCACAGCTAAATAGTTTTTTAAAGCGTCGTTTCTTAAACGCAACAGTCGACTGCGTTACGAGACTCGACAAAGCCAGAAAGGTGCAACTAGTAAAGAAATGGAAAGTATTGTAAGGAAGCAGCGTAACTTTACTGAACTACAGCTACGCCACTCGCGGCTGTTTAGGGAAGCTCGCTTCAATAACTCCGAATAGCTCAAGTTTCTCGCTCGTCGCTCCGTCGTCCTTAGTGCTGCGGCGTCTTCAATTTTCCGAAACGGGTTTTAAATTACAGTGTCTCACGCGTACAGTTCCACTTATCATCTCTGTTACACAACCTCTATCAAAGCCGCTAAACCGCAACTCCTCCATCCCCAAGAAGTACGTCACAAGATACATACAAAGCTAACCTAACATCTAGCACATCATCGTCGATGCGAGTAACTCGAAGAAACCTATGACATCAGCTTATTTCCAGCAACGGTTACACTCGCAGTAAGTACCTTTCCCAAGAAAAATAGTAAGTTGCTCTGTATCCACTACCTTTACCTATCCATCTACATACATATGCATGTGTCTATACTTGCAATATTTTGTAACCGACTGTGAATGAACTTCCACGACTTCTACCGAGGAGTATAAACTAGAACGATTCTTTTAAATTTCTCCAAGTGAGAATCAGGCAGCTAGCATACAGTGGTGCATGAGTGAGTGGTGGAAAAGGATGCCAGTGGCTGCTATAGGCTCCTCTGTTTACAAGGACTTAATGGACCGACGGGATGCCATTGCTGAATCGTAAAGTGAATAGGCAACAATTTATGGCAACTGTGATTAAGACCGATAGTTTACAGTTGGAAACAAACGTGCTGTGCGATCATTTCGTAAACTCAATTTCCCGTGGTTAAAATGGCCGACGTGTATATCTACTTCCATACGATTCTCGACAGGTTCAAGAGCAAGGTATGTGTGTATGTAATAATGAAGAAATATGAGTTATCCCAAATTAACGCTCATTTCGATTTGTCTCCAACAGGAGCGAAGAAAAACGCGAAAAACGATTCGAACCATACCTACGACTTGTCCCGTACCATGTCCTATGTATTTTAGAGCGCTGATCACGAATCTGGCGATAATATTACGATAGTGAAATCGGTCTAACCGTTTAAAAGCTATGTTCACGATTAGAAGTGCTTCGAATAAAAATGTGTCGAGCAATCCTCTTTCTTTTCATCAGTGTCAGTAAAAAAAGTTCATGGCAGATTTTAATCGAAGTTTCGACTGTAGCATTGTTGTCGCTTGATTCAGATTGCGATCAGCTGTCGGTGTCGTCAGTCGACGAGTAAGAGCGTGCGATTTAAAAAATACGCTAACTAATGTTAGATGGCGTTCGGGAATGACGATCGATGTTAAGATAGCCTGAGAGAATATGATACTGGATGGTAGACTAAAAAATACTGATTCATTGCAGAAGAGGAAACTTTGAAATACTATTTACGCGTGTAAAATAAAATGTTTGATCTCGGAAAATGCAGTTAAATTAAAGTCGTACTTAAAACTAATTTTTTTGAAATTTGATTGGTCTTAAAAAAGCATTGGTGTAAATTGATTTCTTGATACGTCAATTGTGGTAATCTAGAATAGAGTTTCACTGCGGTACTGTATTTATTCGTAGGGCTGCAGCTCCGTAGGTTCCTCAACAGTGCGCGGAAGCGCGCGTGTTGCCCTAGTAAGCTGGTACAAGAAAAATGCATATGCCTGTAGGTTATTTCGTACAGTATAAAGATAAATGCTAAATAGAATTTGTTTCTTATCCGCCAAGAGAGTTTCAAGTGAATTTTACGTACATAAAGAAGCAATTACGGATATTTGGTAGTCGCGCAGCAGAAAAGTTCGAGGAATCGGATTTGTCGACTCATTGAATTCTGTCCAGAACCAAGTCGTACCGTAAAACTGTACGGCAGTCGGTTATTTTCTTTCCAAGAGAACGAGCACATCGCTTTCGTGATAGGTACCTATAAAGGATGAATCCACTAGTTACGTGTATACATATAGAAAATGTAGATGGTTGTCGGTAGGTGGGTACACCAAGATACGTGTGCTTTTCGTAAAAATAAATTAGCGAATTCCGGACGGTATTATGATAAGATTCCTATTTAGATTTCTCACGGTCTCGTCGCACCACCCTGAAGCTGTCAAGAGTTACCGGTGGCTTCGCCCGCGCAGTTTTGCTTTCAAGAGGCGTGTTCCTTTAACAAATTTATTTCAATTTTATTCAAAGGGCTTGCACGATAACAGGGTTTTTAAAAAATAGTAGAAGCCCAAAAGCGCCATATCAAGAATTACTTTTAATATACGTCCGATACCATAGAATACTGCCTAGTATTCTATGCGCTAGTAAATCCAAAAGAAATCAGAAAGCATTGCTACACTCGCGAAATACGATTTGTCTCTGCAATGAAATAACGTATATGCGATTGAACTGTGAAATATTTCTCAAATACTGCAATCATACGGAAAAAGTTTATTCGACTGATAACAATGCACGTTCGGATGCAGCTTTTAATCGAATAATTAAATCGTGATACTTGCATTGTTTATGTATTCGTGCTATACAGCTGTGTGGTACTGTATACATTCTGATGTACAGTGGTTTAGTCAACAAATAATCCGTAGCTGCTGCCAACGTGCTGAACTCCGAAAACGAAAGAAATCCGAACACCAGGTGCCAGGTGCGGCTTTCCCGCACCACTGTTCCTCACCGCAGCCAATTTCCAAATTTCCCGACGGCCAACCTCAGCGTACTGGAAATGGCAAAAGGAAACTAGGGCCGACGAGGGAGAATTCCAGAGTCAATGGACAGACGCGAAAGATAACTACGCGTCTGATAGTCTTTTACTTCTTTTATGGAATCCTAAGAAACGAAGCAGATTAAATTTGAAAGCTCGTCGCGTACGGTGTACTTCCCAACGGCTGCTTATGATCTAGTCGTGGCAGCTAACCTGCCCAAGAGCTGTCTCTAGAATCGCGATCCTAACAATTCTCGTTGGAGCGACGTCTCACCCTTCCAGAAAGGGTATGCTTAGACTTTCGGTAGGCCCCTAGGTATCCGCGTGTCCACACCACTCCCCCCTGGGGTATCCCTGCTCGTGGGAATTCGTCTGAGTAAAACCGCTTGCACGGTATTTACCAAAATCTCGGCTCTCCTATAATCCACATTAAATCCCAAAAGTTGTCCCAGGAGGTAGCGATTGGCTGTGTCCGCATTTCGGCGGTGCCGGATGAACGCATACGCACACACTACCGGTAAATCATGTAGACACTAGGAAGCTAACTAGAAATAACACTAGAAATAAAAAAAAATCGCAGTCCTTCATTTTCTCAATCGCCTGGATGGAGACGGGCATTCCCCCCGCAAAGATGCACGCCAGGGCCGGAGTAAGGTTCCCGAGGTACCGGTAGGGTATCTAGGCCGCCGGGCGCCCCTTGCGTGCGGGTCCTATCCCAAAAGGACTGCGTGCTTCCTCCACTTGTTTACTATTTTTCCGCGTTCCGTCTTTAAAAACCCTGTATCCATGCATCCTTCAGGAGTGCTGGCCGGAGCACCACCTTTCCGACGGCGACGCCTGAAAGCGGAGCGGAACGGAATCTTCCTGAATGCCACGTTACGATATCTACACATGTATATAACGGGTGTCTGTCAATACTAACTGTGGCTGGTACGTATCTCTTATATCACACAGAATGAAAGGTTCATTTCCAATAAGCGTTTCTCGTGCATTCTAGACAAAATTAACGATCTCGTCGCAGTATTCGCAGATGCTATTATCACCGGTAGCATTATCAATATGAGTTCCAGGACCGCTATTTCTCCGCGGTAATTCCCAGGTCTATCCTCTCTTTTTCCTTCTCTATATTTTTTTTGTCTCCCCGGAGAAATTAATACCGGCTGAAGTACGGGCTTCGGAAAATCGGAAGTCGCACGAAGTGGCTCAGCCTGTCAGCAACAAACGGACGGCAGTTGTTATAGGCATGTAGATATTGATTATATATCCTGGTTATTATTCACTCTATATTAACAAACGTTTTCATTAACGTACACGCCACTATATATTCTCCACGTTTTATTTTCTTTTCTTTCAATTATAACTCGGAGGGTTTTCAATTAACGAACTACCAACCCGCCCATTCTTCCTTTCCTACCTTTACCGTAACTAACATATTTACCATAGATAACGCGCATTGGCATTGTCAGAGAAACTCTATAACTACATACGTATCTGTGCACACAATAGCAACGTGACTGTGGTTAGCCGATCGATTAACTGAATAAAAGGAATTAACGTGATTTACATATTTATCGTGAATTCGGCTCGTTCACAATAAAAATAACGACATACGCTCTTACAAACACCTGTGGTATTTGTTTCGCTGATAAACATTTTATTCAAATAATATTTTAAAATATAAATTTTGTTGAATTTTTTAAGCATTTCTTTTTTGCAGATTCGTGTACCCCTGTGACAGGGTAACGGGGAAGCTTTACGGTTTGTTTTCATAAAGCTTTATCGTGACGGGTCTGCACGCACGAAGGGCTTCTTTGATATTTCTAGAGTTATACTTTCGTACGATATCCCGTGTTTTCCACTATTTTCAAAGCGTTCAATTCCTCCCCTCGCATGTCGAGAGATATTCGGGACTTAGTGTCAGGGTGTGCTTGATACGAAAATGATCTTAAAATAATAATCAAATGCGCAAGGAATTTTGGGGAGAGCTTCACTTGGAAAATTTCTTTACAGTTCAAGTGCTTCTATACGTCATAACAGGGAAAGATTTTATATTATTTCCTTATGTCACTCTTTTATACGTATTATTTCCCTTATTGTTATTCTCTTTAAAATTTCAGGAAAATGTACTGGGATCGTCGCGGTTGGCTCTGTTACGTGTAAAATTGAACGTGGGTACCTCAGACTGAAGCACCTTGTTACTGTCGAGTGCGCAGAAACATGCGAACTTTTACGGCGATGAACAGAAATGGTGGAATTACCGATGCAAGCCAAGCGTAAAGGCTTTTTAAAATCCAATGGAAATAAAGTCTCAGGCTGAAGGCAGTTATGAGATTCAAATCTGAATTGGGATACGTGGTACCACCCACGCACTGTATATATACTAGAATCGTAAGATCTTTATATGCATGACTGTAACGGGTATGCGAGCTGCAATTGCAGCTAGAAAATTGAGGTTAGGTTGAGTCTTTTTTTTTTTCATTACAAATTACTTTCTTTTTATTTATATTTCTTCCTGACAATATCGTAATTTCAGTTTCTTCACTATACGTATCTGAAGCAGAGTTAGTAACAATGAGGCAGTAAAGGGTGCGACTTTCGAATCTCGTCGATTTCGTGTATATGGTATATGGGCGTGTATATACGTTTGTAGCTAGAGTAGTAGCAGACCGAAGAAAATTCATCAAAGTCACATGGAAACTCTTCGTAATGCTTGCTCCCGATTGGCTGAGGAGAATCTATCGCTTCCAATTTGTACCAAGTCGAATTAGACAGTGAGCGTAGAATACGTTCCGACGACTTAAACTTTCTCGTTGGGAATTTCGAATTTATTCAGGCCAGACTGAATCTCACTGATCCAGATGTACTTGAAAAAGGCCGTTTCACGCAGCACTGGCTTGAATTAACATTTTATTTTATCTCCGAGGCGGAACAGAAGATATCGCTAGTTTTTATATATTAATGTACCTCCGAATGCAGCTTTATCTTCCTGTGGTATCGTGCCGAGTTGATAAGTGCTCCACTCTCCGCAGCATCCGAATCATCAATTTTTCAAGATGAATACTTTTCTCGTGTTCTCCGGTGTCTACGTACGTATAACATTTCGTAATTCAAATGCGAACTTTCAAGCGTACCGTATTGAGGCTTACCACGAGGGAATAAATTTTCAAAAAAAAATTAAAAAATTCGTCAAACGTGAAAATAAAACTCAGTGTAGCAACCGCGTGCACTATTTGATTAAATATGGCAATTCACAGGAATTTATTGCGATGGAGGATGTGTTGACTTTAAGTTGGGTACAAGTAAGGGTGGAAAAATATTTATAAGGGTAAAACAATTGACGGGGTGGGGGAGTGATAAGAAATCGGCTATAAACTTCTCGGTGGATTTAGCTGAAACTGATCATATAGAGAACAAATTCTCCCATGTGGGAGACAAGGGTAGCTAATCAAACGAGTGCACGCTACACTAGTCAGCATGCAGAAGAGGGGCGAGACCAAAACCCTCCGGTTTAAACTGGAGCTTGAACCTACCCCTGCACAACATATATAACTGCATGACAAAAAAATACACTTCGTTAAGGTCGGAAAGACCCATTGATTAGCAATGGCCGGTCTACAAAGCCCTTTTATCTCGCCATTGATTCGGTCCACCCTTCGTGATGCTGGAGGTATCACCCTCATTTCTTTACTCGCCATTCACGCCATGTACAGAGAAAACCACGGGAAAGCCCCCCTGTTAAAGGTGCTGGCGTGACAATCGTTGACGAGTTTGGAAATACGCGCGGTGAGCACGAGGAATGAGGACTATGATTTTTAGTTAGGAAAAATGTCACGTCACGGGTATCAATAGTTAAGCTATACACAGTTTGGAAATACCATTTAGGGAGGAAATGATTTTTAGTAGTACGTTGAGGATGTTTGGGATCTTTAACTTTTTGCAGATAACAATGTATTTTTGTTTGTTAAATTTAAAGTCAAATTTGTACACCTGTTTTTTTTTTACTCGACTTAGGTATTACAAAAAGTGTAAAGCTTTTGGGCAAAATATACTTTTTTATTTTTTATCAATCGTTGCAAACAGATACGTGAATTTAATAGGATGCTCGTGTATTTCGACAACGTCGTGATAAGACTTGATAACCTAATCTAATCTAACATCACGCAAGCTTCATCACATCCAAGAAAAGTGTCGGCTACCCCGAATCATGTATTTTGTCAAGGTAGACCGCTATCTGCAAGGGTTGTAGGCAGTCGAATGTGAGCTGGAGGGTTGTTCGAAGATAAGGATAGTGGGGAGTGAGATTTTAGATGGATCAACCACGTTTAATTAACCACAGACCATATAATTTCCTAAATCGAGTAACGAGGGATGGTTCTTATGTGAGAGGGGAAAAAGCGAAATGGAGGAAAAAAATGTCACTAAGATATTCCTGTCGCGGGAGAGAATCGTTGAATAAATTTCCTTTTTATACGTACAAAAAAAATTTACCATAATCTAATTACAGTCTATAGTTTTACAGCTTCAATTAGTCATATTTGATTAATGTATTTCTCAGTTCTATTTCGACATTTTTTTTATGATTCTCGTGAAATACTTTTTTTTTTTTTACAAATCTCGCTGAATTTTTTCTCAAAGTACACAACTTGGCGTGCCATATTTCATACTTTTTTTTTCACGCTCTAGAATATGGGAAGATTGCGTAATCCGTGATATTAAATAAAAAATATAATTCAGTGAAGGTCAGTACGGTGGATTTCGGAGGAATTAGAAATTTTTATTTGGCAAAAGGAAACGCGAATAAATACTTGGGGTAAAAATGCATAATTGTATGCTATATACAGATTCATTTTAATATACTTTTTTTTAAAGTATGATTTATAATATTGGTTTTCACCATTAAAGCGGAGCATAACGGTACTTATGTGACATTTCGGCATAGCTTATTATTGCTCTATGGGAAAGGACTAAAATATGCAATTAAATACTT
This sequence comes from Trachelus tabidus, assembly GCA_030142655.1. Lineage (NCBI taxonomy): Eukaryota > Metazoa > Arthropoda > Insecta > Hymenoptera > Cephidae > Trachelus > Trachelus tabidus. Next base: position 1,043,899 of record JARQTI010000420.1, on the reverse strand, counting down.
AATATGTAAATCCCTATGGTGAAATCTCAACACTGCGTGGAACGTGAACGTTTGACCATAATATTATGGCAACATAAAACACAATTACGCCCCGAGGTAGTTTACGTCCAGTTGAATATAAATTATTTGCAATTTGCGAACCGCCGTCGAAAGGGTTGTTTGTGCTGCTTAATATTTTCTTTACTGAGAATTATTTGCCAACGCTTTAAAACCCTTACAGGACTTTTTGGATGACTTCACGAACTTCCTTCTGTCCTAAGAAATCGTAATATTATAACCTCAAAAATAAAATAATTCATTTTATCATACACACCCAACGTACTCGATTACTTCGCGAAAATTTCACAAATCATTTTATTTCTTCCTTCTTTACATTCCCCAACTTTTTCGCAGTCGCTTGGCTTCTTGTTTCGCAACGAACTTCCAACACTTTTCAGTGCAAGAGGTTCAAACTTATTTACGTGTATATAAATGTGTGTGTATACATATTCCAGATAGCATAATATACTTGTAGGGTGTTCCCTGTACGAAGTAAAACATCTTTTTTAAATGTTTATCATATAAATGAGTATAAAAGCTGGCAGCTTTATTCGTTGTCAGGATCCAGAAATATTTTCATACAATCAATAATTCACGCTCGAGGAACGAACATATTCATTTATTCATAATCCATGTAGACATGCCTTTCCCTTTATTTAATGGTAACCAGCAGCCCGTACTTTTAATTACATATTAATCTAGCTTAAACTACCCAGCGTTGCCCGAAATTCTTATATGTGGAATATATAAAAATCGAACTATAACAATCAGGGTGAAACAGTGGGGTGTACAGATTCTACGACAGCTTATATTATTCCCAGCGTCTCATACGATTTTTTCGAATATTTTACTAATGAAATATCTAGCCAAGATAAAAAACACGAAAAATAATACGAAAGATATACTTCACGTAGTAAGGATATAAAAGTGTATCCAGAGTGTACCAAAGTTACTCCAAAATTGTTCAAGCAACAAACTTTTTGAAAGTTGATAGCGGAAGCTCTTTATCACGCGTGAAAAAAAAGTCTCCTCAAATTGAACGATGGGCATATTTTTATTTTCGAAATTCTAGAAATATTAAATAAACAAGCAGTACGCTACTTTATTTTGTATTTTAAAATTTATTTATTTTACTTTTCGTAACGCTTATGCCAATGTAAAAACGTATGTGCAGGCATTGACACTGATAAGAAAGACACGCGTTATAAATGCAATACTCAAAAGTATTTTCGTTATTTAAAAATGTAAAAAAAACCTGAAAATAATATCCAGCGTACAGTAACGAGGTGTTACGAAAAATGAATTTTTCACTTAAAAATAACGACCGTGTCAATAACTGTGCTTTATCGCATTAAGGATAATCATAACTCTCTTATTAGCGCTGGCTGAGTTTTCTGAAGGCAGAATTTTCAAAAGGAGCTTTCGAGCTTGCGAATTATGTATTGGCCAGCTCTAATAAGACCGATCTACTCTGATTAAATTATTATACGCTCTCTGGCTTCATCCGATCAATTCGGCCCTCGTAAGGCCCCATCTACGTACCGGATATATGGACAACTAATTTCCGAATGATCCATGGATATAACGTTACGGATTAAAACGTTTTGGGCTTTAATCGGCTTATCGTATCAGACAATAAATTACGGTAGTTTATATTCCTATCGTTAACTGGTTTGTCAGAAGCACTTACAAGACGAATAAGGCTCCTCTGTATGGTCATTAGATTTTTATTTAATTTTTTTTCACTTCATTACATGCATTCACATATGATTGCTCGTACGTGTTCGGAAATTCATAGATCATTAGCAAAATGACTTTTGGATCCCACAGATCCAAATTATAGATCCGTGAGGAAAATTGTAATAGGAATATATATATACACAGTGATAGAGGTAAAAAAAGGGATGACCAGCAGTTACATTTCAGTCTTTTCAATGAACGACGCGATTTTCTCTCATCGGGAGTCGCGTAGCGCATCCGGCGATTAGTTTCATGGAAATGTAAAGTCACACGTAAAATTTTCTCTACAGAATTTTGCAGGCGTCCCGTTGTCGCGACGCCTTGCTAGATCATCACGCTCCCTCCCGCCCTCCCTCTCTCTCTCTCTCTCTCTCTCTCTCTCTCTCTCTCTCTCTCTCTCTC
>JARQTI010000420.1:1018214-1041618 GCA_030142655.1 Trachelus tabidus | reverse complement strand
CTCTCTCTCTCTCTCTCTCTCTCTCTCTCTCTCTCTCTCTCTCTCTCTCTCTCTCTCTCTCTCTCTCTCTGTCTCCCCCCTCTCTCTCTTTCTCTCTCACTGACACTCGCCACTCATTAACAGACTTACTCTCTCGCTCTCATTCTCTCCACTTCTCTTCTTGCGAAAACCTCGCGAGAGAGAAAGGGAGCAGGTTAATTTGACCTCTCAGCAAAAACTTAATTAAATTTTCCCTCAGCGAACTTAGGCCGATCGGGAAGCCTTGCAACGACGGCGGTTATATCTCAAGCAGCTCGTTATTAATTATTATGTTTTACGATGGTGGCTCTGATAACCCATGTATTAAGCGTCACTATCTATCAAGAGCAAGTCGAGATACCCTTACCCTGTGTATATCTAAATAACTAAACATGCACCTTAAACTTCTACGATTGGATGACGAAATTTTTAATTAAGCCAAAATAAGCGCCATTCATAAACACGTAATGTAAGCAGTATCTCTTTATGTAATAAATTTTTGTCCAAGAAAAATATTAATACTTCGTGACTCGTGTTTGCCAAAAAAAAATTTCATTTCTCGTTTAAACTTTATGAGCAAAATATTTCTCACTGCTTTGGGCTACCGTGACGCAAGTCCAGCAGCGAATGGAATTGAAGCACTGTGCACAAGACCTTAAGCTCTCAGGTTTGTATTAACACGCGGAAAGGTACGTCGTGCTGATTCACAATGTGTCTAATTTTGCATTCCCGCCGGTAACAAACGGTCGGCCACTAGAAACTGTATTTTTTTTTGCAGCTCATTAGTTGACATATGGGCGTGTTCACATGTCGTCCCGGAGTGCATTTCTTCCTGGGAAGGGCTTCTTCGCGAAATGCGACACGGAGTCACGTACCTCGCAAGAGAGGCCACACGAGAGAATGAGACTATACGGACTAGCAGTCAAGTGTTCACGCTTGCACTTTCTGTATACTTTTAGTACAAAGACTCTCGTTTCAGTTGGCATTTGTCTTTTGGGAAATTAATAAACGGCATGTTACACTGGGACAGGTGTGTGTGGATCGGGCTTTATTATTAGTTTGATATATGGAGATTTGTCAATACAGTGAGATCTATTTTTGAACTATTGTGCTGAGTCTAATGTAATTAAGATTATATAATGATCTAGTGAATTGAACGTGGATATATTTAAGACTGATATATATATATATATATGCTGCTGTTGTGCGGGTGTACATACAGGTACCGAAGGAGATTTTGCGAGACAATAGTTGGTCGTTCAATAAATCAACGGCTTATGGAACACAACGCTTTGCCATTCGCGAGCTTCGCTTACGAGGGACAAGACTTTCTCCGGCCTCAGTTGGATTTAATGAAAACAGCTAATTTTACGAGGAATAAAATCGATTTGCAGTGGCGCGAAATTTAGTTAGAACGTTTTTGCATTGGCTTGGTGGTATAAATTACATAGCAGCTATATGTTTCGGCGCTTTGCTCTTTTTCTATGAATAGGCTATACTGCTGGTCCTTTCGGATGCTGTGAATCCTTGCTTTAGTTCATTGACAGATTAAGTGTATCTTGTTAGAGAAACTGATTCAGCTTTTTGTTCATGGCTGTGCTTTTAATGGATACGCACCAAACTGGAATACTGGATATCGTTAAATTTTTCTTTGCTTTGGAAAAACCGCCAGCACGTAAAATGATATGAGCGTCGTTGGCGTCAAAGCCGAGTTTTTTGCGGTAAGACGGATCTAATCGTGACGGAGAATTATATTTATAAAAATTTTTTTACCACGTGAAAACCCAATCCTTTATATAATATGTGACGTGACGAAAACTTCAAAGTGTCGTCGTGCAGAGGAGATCGAATCTAGGTATACAGCTTGCGATTTTTTCACACTTTTTTTTTTTGCATACAAGGCCGAATAAAAAATCACACGGTTCAGCGAGTCGATCTCGACTCAGCGAAGCGAGGAGGACAAATCGATTAGAATCCTGATTCGAGAGCTTGCAGAAGTGGATGAAGAATTGGGACGATACCGATAAGGTCGCATTCTAGAGGTACGATGGGTTTCGTAAACACATAAATAAATTAATTAATCACCCGAATTAATACAGCTTTTCATTAGTTTTTTATGCGACGCCCAGTAGAAGTCCGGTGGGTGTTCTTTTGTACGAGACAAAGAGTCTACCTTTTTTTTTGATTCTTTGTTTTTTTTCCCGTTCACCCTGCCAACCAAGTACAAGAGCCAGAGAAGAGAGACAGCAAGTGGACAGAGACGCGATAGAGAGAGATACAAAAAAATCAGGACAAAAGAGAGCACAAGCTCTCTGCACAAAGATATTCTTTTTCTCATTTTTTCAATCCTCATATAAAATTCTTCCAATTAATCAAATATTTTTGTTCGCTGAAATCTGCATTGGAAAGCATTTTTGCCGACTCGGTTCGATCGTCTCAAGGCCATCTTAACTCGCAGCAGCAATATGCCTAAGTACAGTATAAAATAATAATACATTTTTTCCATATATAAGGCCAATTTTCTCAGGCCCTACCAGTACCCACTTCGGACGGCCCTGGTCGCTAAGGCTATTACGACGCTGCCAGCTGGAGATTCTCGAGGACATCCTGGCGAAATCTAATTCGTTAAACAATATAACCGAGGACTTTAGTCCCCCACGAAACTAAAGGCAGGGATTGCCTGCGTACAGACCCGTCCGTTAAGCCAGCTTCTTGGAAAGGATGGACCGTTTTCACAGGACGAGGATACTGGATTAGAGGGTATTCACCTGAATGCTAAACTCTCTAACGCTTCGAACGGCAATGCATCCCTTTTTGTCTGTAGTCAGTTTTATTTGTATCTCTCTTCGTCATTGTAAACCTCCATTCTTGACTTTTCTCTTGTTTCCAGGCACCGAAGAAGATTAAACGACAAGAGGAGGAAGTCACTTAATGCTACCGGAAGTCCTCCGACGATTTATCGAAACGGAAGGACAATTGCTCGGATGCGATTCTCATCTGGAAGATGCTAGAAATTACATTTGAAATGTAGTCGCGGTGGATATTTAATTCTTATATCGAGCGAAAGCAACGCCCGCTTGGATTTTATACAGAAATTCCGTATCCGCTACGTGATCCTCTGCGTTATCCGAGCGCAATTTTCTCTCGGATTTTCACTGTAACTTTGCGAATTCCTGGCATACCCTTTGGTCAGGAGATTCTGTCGAGATCGTGCTGCTGGAGAAAGAGGCAGATATAAATACGTATACAATGCCAGGAAATAGGTATATACTTATATACGTAAAAGAGAGAGAAAAAAAGATAAAACTATTAGCTTTTTTTCATTCCACCAATTTGTTCCTTCAAATACCTTTCAAAAGTCAGATTTAATTTCTCTTCGATGCTCTGATCTAATTGGTTCTCATCCATACCCATAAGCTTTAAGTTTTCTTAACGAGCATGTACCAACTGACCAATTACATACCCTACCTGTAATTTACCTTAGGTAAACAAGACAATATCATTAATATCTTAAAGCACGTTATTACTCGAACGAAATAATTAATTATATATTATATAAAGATAATCTGTTAATTAGTATAAACTTAATCTTAATATAGTACCAGATTACTAATTGGTTAAATTCGATATACTTGGTCGCTCGTGTCAATCAATCTGTAAACAATGCTTACGTTCAAGTATCGATACCTACGTTATACCTTGAGACTCAATTTTACTAGAGAAACGAGTTTATAGCACCGTATAGTCGCTGGAATTGCACGTTAATCGTGTCCAAGAATCCAGCATCCTATTGATCTTATTTTAGAGCTCGTCGAAATACCCAACGTTATGGGCATTTGCGGTCAGTTAGTCTACTTAGTGAATCGATCCTGGCTTGTATAAAGGGGTATTTCAAAGGATCGTGATATGGGAGTAGGAAAGGCAATGCATACATACATGTCTCTATATACAAGGCTACGTACGTGCGTAAGTGGATGCCTATATGGTTTGGTGGCGAGGTACATACGTAATACACACGTAATTGGGAAAGGCGTGACTAATGGGTACAATGCGCATATACATGGAAATAACCAGTATTTCGAATATCTCGTGCCGTTGTCATGGCGACGATTAAAATTTAAGTCGCTGCGACCGAATTTAATATGTACTTCACGAATGAAAATTACGTAGATGATCAGTGAATGAATGGAACACGTTAGTCCCCTTGAAATTTATTTATGTCTCGGGTTGAAAATTCCTAATGGAAACATGGAAAATTGTATGTGTTTATTATTCATTAGGTAAAAGACGTAAAAGTTGTTTTTTTTAATAAGGTTTGTACAGAACAAATATTTTATGAGGTGGATAATGGAAGTTGATGAATGAGAGACTGCGAAGATTGTTCTGAAAGAATTTTTTTTATAATTGCGACAGGGTATTACGCAACGTACGCGTACATGGAAACTTGCCTGACTAGCAGTTCTTTGTTCTGTAAACGAAGGTAGTTCGCGCATTGTGAGTACGTCGGATAACCGCTATTGTCACTGTATTCCAATCTGGTATAACCAAGCGCCGATGGGTTGCGTGAACTTGGTATCACGTTTTTGTTTAATTGATTAAAAAAAACTAATTTTATCTTCAATGAATCTACAGTATATCATGTATCTCTCCGGGATCCTATATGGTCTATGAGTATAAATTTAATCGGTTTTGGGACGATGCTCAAACTCCCACGCTAGTCAAATTGTATCATTTTAGTACGTAAAAGCTCACGAGTTCTGAAGGTTTCGATGAATGAGGCGCCAACGTCAATTTACGGCACAAAGACGTTTTCGAGCGACCATAAAATCATTAGCGTAACGAATGCCTGTTCGAGTTTTAAAATCCTAACTAAGGACCGTGGAAGGAAGTAATAAAAAAAAAAGAAATTTAGATCCATTTCAATCGGATTTAATAAAAGTCATAAAAAGTTCAGGTTGAGCCATGACGCTTTATGAAATTGCTATATCGATTAGATGATTGGTATATAAGTAAATAGATGATTCACGAAAATTTGTTTCTCTTACCTGAGGGTAGAGAATAGACTTTCCCATTTATGAGAACGGTATGTGAATAAGCCCTAATATTGAAATATCATAAGGAATACATTAATTAAGCCGCGACAAATTTTATGCATTTATGCATATGAGATATTGCCAAACTTTTCCAATTAAATATAAGGGCCAGCCAGAAGCCCCAGACCGAACCAGTACTTCGTAAGGATTAAATAATTATTTCATATCTAATTCTATAATAACCGCAGTCTATCAAATTGACTATATTTGACCGCGCATACCAAGTTAATAATTCTCACGCATCGAATGACGATTACGACGACCAGTGGACATTGCGTAAAATTGATGTCAAACTTTTGAGTTATTTTCGATATTCGATACGTTAACATAAATCTTATGCCAAAAAGAGGGAAAGTCTAACATGGAATTTTACTGATAGAACAGTCTTGTCTTTTGCAATAAATAATATTCCAAGATGGCAGCACCGTCGTGTGCGACAAAACAAAAGCCACCACTCACCATACATACAGTGTGTAACGGCATTAAGCTACGGACAAAACTTTTCCTGTGACTAGGTGAGACGTCAAGAGTGATGGATAGTCTTCTGTTTATTCCAATAGGTTTTTCTTATTAAATTTCTATAATAGCCAAGTCAGACTTTTTCCCGAATCGCATTAGCGAAATAGGACCTGGACCGGAAGACAAAAGATTAAGGATTCTGTACGGCAGTACACTGCCCCACGTTGATTCCTTCTTTATAGTTTTAAGATTATTTTCTCCATCTATGACAAATTTTCATAATTATCCATTTTCTGTATTTCAGCCCATTAATTTTTTGGGTGCCCATGTATTTTTCGATTACTCATATCGAATTCGAGATTGCCATACAGAATATCCCTATATTCAAAAGTCAGTTTGTCTTTCGCGCGGCTATCGATCTGAAACTAATCAGTTCACATAGATGGGAAAAATAATATTGAAACTGTCAGGAAGGCATGAACGACTAACAGTGTACGTACGTACACACAATGATTTCCTGGGAATTTGATGATTATGAGACAACAGCTATCGATTTGGTGTCTTTTGGAATATAACGATTCTTAAGCAAAGAAAAAAGTAAAACGTAACAGGATACGATCTTCCACAGTAAAATGATCCATTATCCAAACTGTCATTAAGTGCAAACATAATCATTCATTCTGGCGCTCCAGTGAGCTTTCACTCGAACCATAGAAGATGTCTACTCACTGTTTAGATCTTCAGGGATAGCAAGCACTGATTTCTCTCAAGAATATTCTTTTTCTTTTCTTCTCTGTCCCTTATTCTTATTTTTGTTCCCTGCTCCCCTCTCCCCTACCTCCCTTCCTCTTCTTTTGTCTTCCTTGAAGTACCTCTTCACGGAAGCAACCGACGAAAGAATTTCAGTGCAAATAAGAAATAAAGCTTTTCGACGGAAGCTGCTCTTTATGAAACATGATTCTCTCTCTCTCTCTCTCTTTCTTTTATTCCCGTAAGAAGAGTACGGGTCACGCGAGTGAATAAAGAGAAAAAAATAGAATAAAGAGAGGAAACAAACGGCAAAGAATACAAAAAATTAAATTAGAAATCATTTTGATTCCGAAGACTTCAAATTCCACTTTACCAACTGAAAGGAGACTCTACGAGCTTTTCCGTGCTTCCGGACAAAGTTTCAACCGACAGAGAAAGCATAGATTCCTACGAGATCGGACTTTTATTCTTTATATAAGAAGATGCGATATCCATGACATTTTACACACAATCGAAATCGACCATCGGATCACCTCAGAATCTCTGACATCTCCAAGAAAGTGGAAGACGCAACCAAGTCACACATATTCCATTTCCGGATAGTCAATATATTTAACAAAGATAACACTGTATCATCTCAATACCGTACACAAATACTTTTCTCCCTACGTGACGTCACAAAAGTACGCCGAGGGATGCATCAAGCGTTCACGACCCTGATAACACCAACTGATTGTAGTGTCGACCCAGAGCCGTCTATCGAGAGAGATGAGACAGAAGACACTGAGACCCCCATAAGAGCTAAATGGCGCCATGATCTATTTCGATAACGATCGAGGAGATCCGTCGAAAAATCACCAATCAGAAAAAAGTATGAATTTGATAAATCTAATGAGATTTATTAGGATCTTGCATCGGGGAGGGGGGGTCTGATAAAGGGTGTTAAGCCTTTCTGGGTCCGATAGTACACCCGTGTTCACGAGTAGATGCTCTTTTAGATGTCTCGAGGGATTCCGAAAATTATTGTTGTCATCACGTGACGTCTTCTACCTTGAGAAAAGAAGATGAACTAGAAGATTTTCCCCTTTACTATTTTATGGCGAGGGTTGCCAAGGAGACCTGACTTCATTTCTTTATTGTTTCCCAATGTATCCTCAGCAGTCTATTTTATTATTTGATCTTCGATCGCCTCAGACCGTATTGCCCTAGTGCTGTACGATCGGGTTGGGTACCTTGTAATCAAAACCATTAACGACCACCTGGATCAAATACCTTACTTTGGTTACGATACCTTCTATCGATTCTGTATCGTCTGTGTCCAATTTATTTGTTCCTTTTCATTTGAGGCTCCGTGCAATCGTCTCGATCCCCATGGGAATTTCGCGAGGATTAAAAATTCGTGAAATTTACTACCTAAAGCATCGTAGTGTTTACACGTAATTACGTTATACAGAACGACCTTAGGTCTTGTCGAACGCGAATCTCGATTTTGCCTTGTCTTTCTACGTCTAATCACATAATATTATATACCAGCACGGTGTAACGAAACCCCATGTAATCCACGAGGGAAGTCAAAGTCAAGTAACGGCAGTCGTACGAAAAAAAAAACAAGAAAATTTGTGTTATACGATAATCGACGCCGTTACATGTCCGTCCTGAGAGAATAATGGCGGCTCTAACGAGGCTCACAAGGCTCTTCGAAGGCTCTACTAACGATAAGACCAACAACGCCATCCAACCCACCCTTTTCCGGCGTCCCTCCTCCCCATGGAACCTCATAATACCAAACTACATCACACGCACGGTATAACTATCCTAAATAATTATCACTTACCCTAGAATACGAGGAGCTGGCTATAAATAGCAGAAGCTTCAGGAAGGAAGCTTAAGGGTGGCTCAGGCAAGAAGGAACTGTCCTGGAAGCCAAGCTCTCTGGGAGTTGACCTATACCTATACTGGGCTCACAATGTAATATACATCACTACAGATTCTCCTATCATTGTACGGTATATCTGACCTAAACAATTATTACTACTTGGAGAAGGCCTAAACCCACCACTACTTGCATCGTCAGTTGCCCAAGTTAGATCTCTAGATATCGTATCGGTAACGCCATGCTGGATACTTATCCTGTAGCCTACAGGGGTAGATCCTGTTTCTCCGATAAGATTCGACCTAACCTATAAGGTCTTAGGTTATCCCGTCGAACCTATTGCCATTGGCACCATTTATCTTCGGCTGTAAACCCGTAATGATCTGAGAAGCTATGGTGTAATAATCGATTGCATAGTTTACGTAAGTTATGGAAAAAAAAATTTGCATGTCACACGTGGATCTTTATGTTTAATCGTACGCTATCCTGGTACGTATTACGATTGGGATTATCAGTTTATTGTAAACACTAAATGTTCTCATACGTCTGATTAAAGCATCTAAAGCCAGTTGACATTCGGTACGAAGTACTGATGAGCTGGTAGTTCAGCTCTCAAGTAGTTTGTTTAGTAGAATGACATGTGTGTTCATAAATTTACCAGAACTTCACTAAGTTTCTACGCCAACGTCGGAGCATCCTTTGATGCAAGATTCATCGTATTTTCGTATATGATTATGTCACTGAATTCATTCAAAGGACGCCTTTCATGTACGATTGTGAGCTTAATGGTAGGCAATATGTCAAAGTGCGATAGGAAATATATATATAGTTATACGAAAGATTGAGCATAGTTCAGTTAATCTCTCGTGTCTAAAACGAGATAGAGTACATACGTATGTATTACATACGTGTAATATTAAATAAATTTTATGGTCATTTTATATAACTGAGTCTAGTAATTATTTTAGCATGTCGCAGAAGAGTTTTCCCTTGTACGTAATTATATATTCATATACGTATAATAAGCTCAGACTGTCCAGGTGATGTTAGCTTTTCAGTAGTAATCGAATAAACCAAATAATCTCAGTCGATGCTTTTGAGCTAACAAGCACCCGGTATACAAGAGATGAAAACGTAAACTCATCGATTAACTATTGTATACATATTTAATATCGTGTTATATTGCGTGTATGGCAAATTGTGGTGATTCAATGTTTTGCGAAATGTCCAATAATATATTGAAATGAGGTAAACGAAGAAGAAGTGTCTGGATGTTATTTTGTACCTGGGCGAGTTTCGCTATTCGCAAATTTTTTTATATAATATGGTAAAATAGAAACGACGATACACCATCGACGAATCTATGGAACTAAACTTTTTTTTATCATTATTGACATGGAAATTGATCCCTATATCTTGGCTTTCAGTATTTTTTTTTCGGAGTACTTAATATTTGTTCACCATATATACTGTCTCCTTACCAAATATTCTGTCGTGATATTTGAACGGTATATTTGTCCTGAGGCAACCATTTTGTTTTTCCTTATCAAGATTAATAAGTAGAAACACCAGACAATATTTTAATTGAAGATTTCCAATATGACTGAATCGATCGATTCAATACCACTGTATCGGATTTTTAAATTTAATCCATATATCTTTTTCTTTGTTTCAGACTGATTCGTTACGGAATACCAGTCGACATGCGGACTTTCTTCGTGGGAAAGTGGATCGAAATTGTTGGTGAAAAAAGAAAAGGAGAAAGGAACATGAAGAAATGAATAATTACGCGGTAGCGTAAAAATAAAAAAAAATAAAAAAATAAGATAAAGCTTTACGCGATTAAAGAACAAGGACGGAGAAAACTTAACGGGTGGGACGGACAAATTTGGACGACTCATGACGTTAAAAAAGGAAATACGTTAATTAAATATAAATTAATATAAAACGCCGAGAGATGAGGCCATTCTCTTCGCATTCCGTGAATCTCTCGGATCTGAAATAACAGCCGAGGTCATAGACATCCAGACCTAACCCTGGATACTTTTGGGAATTGGCCGAGTGCTAATTAACTCTAATTAGCAGTCAAATGAATCACGTAGTCCCTTAGTCCATAGCTTATACCCAGCGTACAGACGCTACTCTTTCGCGTATAATCAAAAGCATCAGGATAATAGCGTATCGCTATGTTCGATACGATTTTACCCAAAAGCACGCATCAAGACTGATAATAATCCAACTGTAAAGGCTAATTCGAATTGAATGTTCAACTCGATAGGTACGTTCGACATTACTGATATAGCACATATGCATATAGATATACTTAATACAGTTAGAGAATTCGAATAGTCAAGTGCACCTACCTGTATAATATTACGTAATTATAGCCACAGGTAACCTCCACCTAACCTAGAGAAAAGTTGCTAAGGTTAATTTGATGTAGTTATACATGCATATATATATATTAGGTACTACTGTTATATGTAAATTGGAATGTAGGTCAAACGTCCAAGTATAAATACGAAGCAAACGTAGAATCGCATACACAAGCAAGATAAAGATTGGTAGGTTGGCACACGTGAGTCTGAGCGTAATGTATGACGCAAGAGATTTAAGGGTGAATCCACACCGAGATACTTGAAATTCATCGGGATGCAGCGGTGGCGAGAAAGTTAAGAGATAAAATGAGAAAGGAGTGGCGGAGATAAAGGAATAAAATTATAAAGAAAAGTCGAGCACGAAACATCTTATCTGTAGCCAGGGTTGTGCTTCTCCTATGACGAGGACGTGATCCTGTTACACGGGGTTCAAATCTCATCCCACTTTAACCGGGGTAACAGCTCCTACCGATAACTACTGATTTCCATAATGGTCTCACATGCGCGAGCATTTCCTTACGTCTCGACGCTTCTGCATTCCTTTTACACCGTCTTGTTATCGCCGTGTCCATATAGCACATTCTCCTGATAACGCGAGCCGCACGCGACAGTCGAGGCGTATTTGTCGAGGAAAAAGACATTCTTAACGTTGAACGATACGCGGTGGTATACAAAAACGGGAGGGGAGGAGGGTTAATTAATTTTATCTAATTTACGTAAATTCCGGTAACCAATCAATTAGCGGGTTTTTAATAGCTTCCGGTGACAGTTTAATAATTATATAGATTGTTTGTACGGAACAATGAGGCCGTTTGTAACACTCGATATGTATTACTAATTAGTCTTATAAATTATATTCAGTAAATGCAAGAGAAAAATGTTATTTCAGGTAAAAACGATAAATCCAGGTACCAAGATTAAAGTTCCGCGAAATCCAAGATGAAGTATAAGTTCAACCGGAGGAACGTGCTCAGTGTGTAAATTTAATTTATACAGTGAATTTTACGGAGTACAGCAAGGGATTTAATTGATCGCTGATAAGAACTGCTCAAAACTGGCAAAATGGAACTTTTTCTAATTCTTATATGCCTAATCGCTCCGCCTGTATTTTCACTGTCGATCAAGACCAAATTAAATCCGCGAATCGTACAGACTCGTTACGGAAAAATACAAGGTGTCGTACAGTCGTTCGAGTACGTGAAATTTTTAAAGCCCATCGACGTTTACCTCGGCATCCCTTACGCGACGCCGCCTGTCGGTGGGAACAGATTCTCACCCACCAGAGCACCGAGCCCCTGGGACGGAGTCAGGTGAGTACCCAGGTCCTGGCAATTGTGTATTATAACCTAAATACACCTAATAATAACGTAATTAGTCGGGACAATGGAACGTGACGTTCCCTTGAGAAACCATTGATTAGGCTGCAGCGCTGCTTCTGCCATTATAATTTATCTGACGTGATCAATTGTCATGGATTTTTATCAGTTTATCAAACCAACACGTCATAGATTAACATATCAGATCAACATACTGCCAATGTATTACCTCAGATCAAAAAAATGTTCAAATCTTCGTATCAGTCGGTATCGTCATTCGTTCTTTTATTTTTCGTATGTCTTATTTATACATGATATATATTTTATTGCAGCATTATTATATGATACTATATTATTTTATTGTCCGATATCAGGTTATCGGATTCCGTGGGTCCTGTCTGTCCTCAAAAACTACCGGACATCTCAAACGAGCAGGAAGCTTTGGAGAGAATGCCCAAGGGCAGACTTGAATACCTGAGACGATTGTTACCTCATTTAAGAAATCAAAGCGAGGATTGCTTATATCTTAATATCTACGCTCCTGCAATGGGTAAGTGAAAAATATAGAGAAATTATATATGTTTATTGTACGTTAAGTCTTGTCGATCCACGAAAGATAATAATGTGAAATCGAGAGACTGGGTCGCGCTAAGTACTGGCAATCGGCCGTAGAGCCAAGGCGAAGAATAAAGTCATGTGACTGAGGGTCATTAATGGCGTCCTGCTTATTGACGCCGGGCGGTTAGGTAAGAGAGGAGAGTCAGCGGCGATGTTTAATGCCAGATCGTATGATAAGCAGATACGTAGTGACTTGTGTACTTGGCATTAGTAATATGATTTTATTACTTTTTTTAGATAAATTCACGGCACTCATTTTTTTTGGGGTTTTTCCATAGACCGACAGGCGTTCGGAAAAAAAGAACAGCAGCGACGGGTGCGCCCGTGTCGTTCTAGTGTACTAAAAATGCAAGAAATAAAAGGAATAAGGAACCAATTACTTTTCTATGACTTTCGAATCAAACGAAATGCACTGCGCAAGCATATCGGCGCTACGAAGTGAAACGGAAGAGCGAAGGAAACGGCTATGCCATCTCGTTACAATAAAAATCATTCTCTCTTGCGATTCCGATCGAAATTGCCAATCCTCGAGACACTACCCTCACGATTCGATATTACTCGTCCGGAATCGCACTCGTGGGAATTTGACTATTATCATGTAGACGTTAACCCCACTGTTAAAATTTTCCCAATTAGCAATAACAACGAATACGTGACTTTGACTCGACAATAATAATTATATAATTTTTGCTCTCAAAATTTGAATTTGGTTCATCAGGCAATACAGTATTGCCTGCACGAAGAAAAATTGTCATCTGCACCAAATAGATGCTGGGTAGCAGTGAAGCTATGTACGTGGTGGCAGAGATCGACATTTTTTGACGTAGGGTGTCGTGCGAAAGGATTTTTTGGAAATATGAAATATTGAAGAATTATCCCTTGTTACGTAATACGCGAGTAGGGGAGAGGATGAAAATATATGGAAATCTCTAGATTTTAGTAGGAGCACGCGGGAGATGGTCTGATATCGAAATATTGAAAATTCGCGAATGGGAGGGTTAAATAAGATTTACGTTGTTACGTTACCCTCGTGCCAGACGTGTCGACTTGACATCCAAATAACTATAGGAAGGTACATATGCGGCTACATTCTGTATAACGCGAAGGGGTGACGTGGAGACGTCGAATGCCAAAGCATGTACACACTATATTTCTTCGAGTTCCCATTCTTTATTGGCTTTGTTTATTTGTTTTCTTTCTCTCTCTCTCGTTCCACTACCAGATATTCCATCATGGCTCACCGGCCCTTGCCTGTTTCTCTTTTCTCGCCGCGGCACGTATGTCGAGAGCAGGGAATAGTTTCAATAATCGTACGTCATTGCATTTTCTCGGCGAAATAGAAAATTCTCCTTTTCGCAAAAACAACGTCGTCGGGACGTCGACGTCTGTTGTTGAATACTTGACGCCCCGACGCTTCTTATGTCTGACCAGATTCAGGTAGGCAACAATTAAATGATGTATACACGGAGAAGAGTAGTTAACTAGCAGTTATAGAATATAAATATCGTTAATTGAATTGAGATTAATAATAAGGGAATAAATAATGGAAAAGTAAACCTAAAAAGTATTATGTTTTATCATACCGAATGTATTTTGTCGATATACAGTGTGTCCCGATTTTTCGTCTCATAATCAGAATTACTTTACGAATTTGACTATTGTCAAAGTCAGTCTGTTTTGGGACACCGATCGGGACGTCTCAAGCTGCTTCGCGCTCTCGGGCCAGCTGTTGATAGTTTTCCTATCTGTCTATCGGCTCGTCAGTTCCCGAGAAAAAAAAAAGAATGGACCGGCGCCCGCCTTGCATGACTATAGGGCATGCACGAAAGTTGGACGGCCGAAGGCGACATGGGTTAGCTATATGATTTACATTATCGGTATGGAGTTAAGAAAATACGTTACAATAGATATGTTGGTATATAGAAATTACGAAAATGGCGTAACGTCTGGTGGGATAACGCATAGGTTTTTATTTTATATTTTGACTCGAAGTTGGTAATTCTATGTAAAAGTCTCTGATTTATTCATTGTTGAAAAATATTGTTAATGCTCAAACGTCCGTCTAGATGTACATAGGTAACCGTATATGGATCGTATGAATAATTTATCTAGACAGCGATCGAGATGCTCCTTGATTAAACACGATCTATCCGAGCCAGTAGATTTATACGGTTTTACTTAGCATGAACAGGGTATAACGAAATTCTTTCTCCCATAAAATAGGTTAGGTTAGGTTATATGGCAACACACCATTCGGTCAATTTGAAAGTTAAAAATTTCCGGTTTTCTATGCATCCTTTATTGGCACGTTGCTCCAACCAGTAATACCTCCCTTCCATTGCGTAGGTACGTATTAAGGGATGGTAAAAAGTAGTGGGACCTTTAAGTTTGCCTTGAGTTAGGCAAAAAGAAAAATGCCAAGGAATTTCCAGCCGGTTGCTCCTGCTTCGTTTCTTCGCTAATTGCATTGTAGTTCGACTCCAAAAGTAAGACAAGGGTGAAAAGATACAAAGGCAAACGTTCGTAACGAGCTATGCCTGACTCGAATCATTCATTCACATGTACAGGCACAGACAATCTTAGAAATTTTCAAATTTTCTTCATCCCCTTCTTCCTACTGATTCGGATCAACCCTTACTTGATTCCGGCATATTCTTTATTAAATTACGACGAATCTAGTATACCGAGTTCTACGATGCACAAGTTTACTGTGCACTTAGGAGTGCTATCTTATTAGGGATTTTTGAATTTTAAATAGAGGCAGACACTATAAATATTACTAATTAGTAATTAGTTAATTACTTATAACGAGAAAGTCATGGCCGGGATGTCGAATGGACCTTTGGACGTAATCCGGGTCAGCCGCGCCCTCGTATTATATCGCCCATGCAAGATAGAATTTCGACTATGAAACATACAGACGTAAATGCAAACCGGAACCGGAAACCAAAACACTTGTGCGCCACAGTACCTCGGCAACTGTCCAGAATATAAAAATAGGATGCTGTACGTAGATTGTTAAAAGGAATGGGGCTTAGGAGTCATCCTGAGGAATGTTTATTCCTCGTCGGTTTCCTCGAGTATAGTTTTGCGCATTGTACGAGTACCATGAGGGAAATTGAAATGTGGATGATACAATTTTTTTTAAAATAAAATTTCTCATTTAATTTTTTTGTACTAAAGAAATGCTCGATTCGACAGACATTTTCATGGGTCAATAAGTCCTTACGAATTTTCGGTTCCGATTCTACGTCCGAGACGCATCTGAAATTATTCTCAGCAGGCTTACGTCGTTGACGTATACAAAATTTTATCTCGGGCGTCGCGACGCCTCTACTTCATGAAATTTTACCCGTTCTCTGTCGAGAGCGAAGATTTTCCTCGGAATTCCTCACTTTGCACTCTCTCCTATTTTTTCTTTTTTCACATC
Organism: Trachelus tabidus; assembly: GCA_030142655.1. Lineage (NCBI taxonomy): Eukaryota > Metazoa > Arthropoda > Insecta > Hymenoptera > Cephidae > Trachelus > Trachelus tabidus. The sequence goes on along the minus strand of JARQTI010000420.1, from coordinate 1,025,683 downwards.
TCAATGGAAAAATTTTGCCGCTGTATTCCGAGACTACGCGTATCGCCCGTAAGGTCGCAAGGTCAAACTACGACATGGGTGCTACTTTAGCATCAATAGATTACAATTATTGACGACAAGACGGCTACGGTAATTAAACAAATGATATACACACTTGTATATCACGGTACGTCCGAGTGATTAATAATTTTAAAAAGTGATTAAATACAAGATACAAAGAAAGCTAATGAGGCACGATAATTAGGTAATAACTTTTGATAAATCTTCCTCACAAACAGCCTGCAGTAATTTACACAGGAAGGGGTGCACGTGTATCTTATTTATCGATTAATTAATATTAACGAAAACAAACTTCTCTCCACGATATTGGGTGTCCCGCGACAACCAGGACTCTGAAATGTTTCTCCCTTAGACTTAAGGCAGTACTGCCAGGAGCTTGCAAGCTTCCCGTACTGGTTAGTCTCTTGTTTCACAATTAATTAAGCTTCTTCGACATGCGCTACTAACTAACCAGACATTCCGTCCCAGCCAAGAGTTGGGTATCCAGTAGACGCATGTAGGCACCATACAACAAGTGCAGTCTCCAAGATCATCACGAACCCTAGAAAGTGGAAGAGGTCACGTCCGAGTACTAGGCCAGACAACAAAGGGTCTTCCAAAAGCTCGACACCGCGAAGCTTTCCAAGTATCAATTTCTCTTCCGTTAATAACTTTCCATCCCATTGTTATCAATCCTTTCCGCACTTCACACAGCTTTCGCAGTTCTCCCTTTCAAATGGAAACAGCCTAATTCTCCAAGGCGGTAGGTAGCACCATCCATTCTAATTCCTTCATCCCTTATCCGTCCGGGATCTTCCGTAACTTTCATCCCTTGTCAGGATACACGAGGCGAGCTTTCCATCTAGTCGAAATGTGCTTTACCTTCAAACAAATGTATGATAACAAAGACGAGATATCTTTCGTAACGATGTAACACTGAATGAGCAATGTTAATTTAAAAAAAAATCATTCACGCGTATCCTGACATCGATGTCAAGTACGAGATAACGAAGGACGCTTTTCCTAATTCCATAATCAGCGACGAATTAAAATAAAAAGTATCCAATTATTCAGTTTCACCCTTAAAGTCGCGTTATTCGTTTTTTATATGAACTCAGGCAATTTTGTCACAAAAATAATTTCCTTCGGGATTTTTCAATTTTTATATATCATGTTACCCTATCTGTGCTTTTGTCTCTTAACTAGGGCTGATTTAGATTAAAGTACTAGCTAGTAGGTAAGGAACGTGTTTAACCAGACAGAGTGAACAGGGCAGTCTGCAAGAACGTATACAAAGTATATATGGACGGGAGTGGGAGGGAGGGGGGAAAATCTTGAAGCACAATATTATCAAAAAGTCTCTTAGAATATTTTACGTTCTCGTTGCTGGTTTCACCGCGAACTCTTTTACGGAATCGAAAGCACCGCAAGCTCATATCAGTAACGTACGGGCTACACCCCGTTACTCTCAGACGGGGTTCGCTCCATTCACATTTTTACAAGTTTACCGAGCTTAATCCTCGAATCGCGAATAATCCCTGGCATTTTTCTGCTAGAGCTTTAATCGAGCTTTCCACCGCCAAGGCAGACCTCTTTCTTCTCTTGGAGCGAATGTCGTAAAGGTATTACTAATGTCTTGCCGTTCCTTCCTGTTATTAATGAGGAACGAAGGGAGCCCCGTTTAATCATTTTATTAATTACGAAGGATAACGGTTGCCGCGCCTACCCGCGGCCGCTGATAGTAAATTATCTTCCTGTGTAGCCGGCTCTCTCGCCAAGGAGGAAAAAAAAGAAAGTATAACAACAAGTAGGGTAGCTAAATCATTGTTGTACCAATATTAATCACGCGGTGGCCATTCTCGAATACCGAAGTACATCGGAAAAGCTTTCGCATTTCTTTTCACCCTCATGACATTAAGGGAAGGATCCCTCTGGACGTGCGATATTAGCTGGAAAAATAATCACGGTGACTTTAACAATATTGATTATTGGACGACTAATTGATTTTTTTATTGTAGCTATTTCTTATGGATCATCTTTCTACGGACGATCGTTTGTATATGTGTGTATACATATAGCTAATTCTCAAAATGGGGCGACTGGCTGGTTCAAGCTCCATCACGTTATCATGTATCTGTTACGTAAAATAGCAAAAGAATTTTTTTATCACAATTTATTAAATCGTTTATTACATTTATGGCAGATAATCGAAAATATATGTAAAATATATTCTATACATATCTATACGAGATATGTGTAGTGTGCGACAAAAATGGTATATTACAAATATACATGTATAACGAAAAATAAATTTTCTACTATATTCCACCTATATGACATTTTCGTGGGGGTATTGTAGGTAGGATATGATTCAGGAGTGAAACCCCATTGTAGGGTTGACTTCAGGATATGCGTGCTGATGGGCACAGGCCTGGAAAACAAAAGCGAATGGTTTTAATCAGTGTCAAGTAGCTTTACAAAAAGATGCCATTTATAAATAGTATTTTGAAACTGGCGAAAACAAAAAAAGAAATGGGACTTTGATAAATTATTTTTCAGCGGCTCTTTCTTTTTCTCGCTGTCCTTTTATTTAGTGACGGGGCCTTGGGCGCAGACACGCAGTTTAATTGCACAGTGTCGAGAAGAACTTTTGTAAAATGTGAAAACGAGGAATTGACGGCATTTTCAAGGTTTGGGGCAGGATAAATCGTTGGGCGAGTATGAAGGGGCTTGCTGAAAGGTGCGGTTCCCTAGGGAGTAACAGGAACACCCTCCCCTTGGAATACTCATTGTGAACTTATGCAGGAGAGGTCCTGGAAAGCATCGAGAGGAATTGAAGAAGCTGCTCGTGCAGGAGACTTATTTCCGTAACTATTCTCGGAACTGAAACAAATTCCACGAAGTTAGGAATTCGATTATTAGTTCGCGTCGTGGGAAAGCCCGTCGGGTTTCGCTCGTATCAGCGAGAAAGATTCCCTGCGTTATTGGAGCGAGTCCTTTGCTCTGTATTCCTTCTCTCTCGACCCTACAAAAAATCCTATAAAAAATTGAGAGTTCGTCCTCTAAAAGTTTCCCAAGCCCCACGTCACCAGCTTTAAGATTCATTTAATTTTTCCTTTTATATCGGCAGTTCATGGATGACTTATCGCTGTCTGTACCTCGGAAATTAAAAAAAAATCCACAGAAACAGGAATGCGCGAATTCCAGGAATATACGGAAATGCGAAAAGCGCGTGACTCCAGAACGGATTATGTTTTACAGAGGGGTTGCTTTCTTTTCACGCCCCTACGAAATACCCTTCGGCGATTATATGGTATTTGTACTAAAAAAAAATTGCTGAAACTCAAAGTCAAAACAAAAAACACAACTTTCTCGTAACGCGAATTTCTCATTGAAGAACATCGTATGCGAGCAATGAGATTACCTCTTTCTGGCAGATAAAGGTTATTCAATTACGAGTCTCCTTTTTCGAAGACTGTCTTCAGTGCCAACCTCGATAGTTGTCGCGCTACGTGAACACGACCTACTAGAAACGATAGGGGCGACAGCCGTTGGCTGCGTCCTTCCTTGTCACGTGAAAATTGTCGCTTGAACCAAGTTAATTCGCTTAGTTGGCCGGCAATGTGTGTCCTTTTCTATCTTCGGTCTTTAGGTACACGTAGCAACAATAAAAGCAGCAATGGGCAACGATTGCTTAGTGTGTGTTCGCTTCCTGAGTGGGTTTCACTGAGCCAAGAGGAATTCAGGATGGCGTTTTTGCGAATCGTAGGAAATTGGAGGATTGCGAGTGGAATAGCGAGAAAAACATTGATTCCTCGATATAGGTATTACTATGGTATTGTACGGTGTAGCGTGGTATAGTACAGTACGCTATAGTACAGTATAGTATTATAAGAAGAGTGCTTGCTCAGTATCGGCTCTAAAATATAGAGATACGAATAACATCTGTATACCTATAGCTATCGTATCAGACTGACGTCATACCGTCTCTCTGCTCCTGCTCTTTTACTTTGCTCAACTTTCTTTCATTTGTTCTTCTTTTGCTTCTTTCTCAAAAATTCTAGCGTTACGATATTTTAGAGACGATTCAACGCCGAGCTAAATGGAAACGCTAGCCAAGGTCCAAAAGTTTCTCAGAACGACTTGGAATTACGATCGAGTAGAAAATTCTTCGAGTTTAAAAGAATCGAAGGAATAGTTTTATGTTAAATTTTTAATATCGAGCAAACCTTAGGGTTCAACCGTTTTACTATACTGCGTTAGCAATAAGTCATGTATGACTACGAATATACGTTTCGTCAGTCCGGATAGCTTTCATTTGAAATGTTTCCCTTTTTGCCCGGATCTGCACCTGGAATTGTTCCTTCATAAGGAATCTGCCAAATTGGATGGCATCGTTCGCCATTATGCAGGAACATTTAGAATCCCAGTCTGACCAACGTAACGGAAGGCATTACCGTGAAACTACCAGGTGGAGACTTCGAGAAAAGTGTCTAGGGAAATGTTGAAAAAGCTCGTGTGCCCTACTGTTGGTACGGAGCTGACTTTATTCCAGTACCGGTGCTAGAGTCTTACTGCTGGCGGCAGAAAAAAGAAAAAGCGAATAATAAACGAAGATATTGTATGTCTCCTTGGTTGTATGCTTTAAGAGAAAATACAGAGTTTACTACTTGACCTCGACGGGGATTGACCTAGATCCTTCGTGACGGACATTTAATTTGATGTAGCACCGTCTGGCATCTCCTTGGGGGAAACAGTATAAACCCTCTTATTTCGTTCACCCACCCTCTTATTCGACCACCCACCACCCACCCTGAAGTATACCATTAGAACCCTACGAAAAATGGTGCATCGAATTACTAAGCCATATAAGAAATATTGCCGTGGGTTATTATTTCTTCATTAAGTCTTCACTTCGTATTAAGCTCAATTTTTCAATAACGTTCGAGTGCTGCAGGGATAAGGTATTTTTAATTTTCCTTAAGACGAAAAACCAAAATTTTTTATCACCACAAGACTGATAATCCCGTCTCACACTTTTCGCTGGGAAGCATCACTCTTCCCAGTCGTATATAACTGCCTATTTACTTGCTTAATGGTATCCTAAGTGACCGTCCCGATCCGGTAGGTCTTTGCATTGTGGGTAATACACGCGAGCCTTCCAGGGTTGAATTAAGAATGATTAAATTTCTCTCGGGGCTGAGGTAAATTAATTTAGACTCTTTTTCAAGTTTCTCTCACAACCTACGTGCGAAATACGAGAGGGCAACTTTCAGTCTACTTTTTATCCACGCGCTTCCAATTTTTACTCCTATTCGTATCGTTCCTTTGTCTACGGGATCTTCGAAGACACTGAAAGTTATAGAAATTAAATTTTACTAGCATCGTCATTTCTAATTAACTTTTAATTCAAGCCCTATGTCACTGTTAATCACTGTCCTTAACGTTGAAGTTAATTTGCCACTCATTTTAATTACACGTACACCATAGCTCGTTGCGATAACAAGTATATACGTAGGAGAGCAAATAGGTGTCCCCAAATTGATTTAGCCAACGGAATACAGCGTCGTCCCTGAGCTGTCGCCCTTGATGAAAATCACCTTTAATTTATTTAATGGCGTTTAGTTTTTAAATTAGAACAGTTTAAACTTAGCTAATGACATTCGTATATCGACGCAAAGACATCTTCTTTACCGACGCTATCCCTCCGCCACACGAGTTAACGCGCGATCGACGCGCCACCATCCCCATCTGCGGCAATTGCACAAATTGGAAGGCGTCTCAATAACCGAGTATCATTTCCGTTCTCAAAGTTGAAGAATGCGGTCGCTTCTCGGTCACGATCTCTGGCGATACGAGGGCGTCACGTGTAAACAGCAGAGATCCATTTAGGGCTCGGAGAAACGTTAAGTGGGCGTCTGGTAGGAATTAATTATTCCAACTGTGCAAGGACGGAACGGCGGCTCTACCGCGCTACGGCGTAGAGTAATTTTCAATAAGACGCGGCCAGCGCGAGGAAAAGTTTTCGTCGGATGGCGGCAACGTCGGGACTTAAAAATTCATTAGCGGAAACGCTTTCGCCCGTGACTCCCAGCCAAGCTACGTACTATTTTCGTTTTAGTACTAATTTATCGAGCTCTACGTAGGGGTACGTGAAAAGTGGGCGGGGTGGGAGAGAATTCGCAGAATTTTCATGAATTACTGCAGGTGAGATAAAGAGAGAGTGGATGTTCTGGGGGGGGGGGGGGGTGGATCAAAGAACCAGCTATACACAGTAAAAATTTTGAAAGTTTCAGTAGACTCCCTTATTTGGGATCTTCTTATCCAAGGCGTGGAAATTCGCGTTCGAGTAACTTGCGTTCAAGTAATTCGCGTTAATTGTCGTATTCATTCCTATCGCTTGAAGTTTGCATCGAACAAAGTAGAGAACTTTCGAGTTTGGATTCACGCATATACCAAGATTCAAACGTATTGAAATTGCAAAGTGCTTGCTCGAAATCCATGTTCTTCTTTCTCTTGTATTTCACCTTACAGATCTTGGGGGTGAAACAAAACCATGTCTATTGATTCATATATGAACGCGAATGCGTCACATCGAATCTTGTTTCTTCGTCTTTCGAGTTACGTAATAAAATCGTATCGATAGGGCTTCGATAATTATTTAAGTCCTCGAGCTAAAATTACTCTGCTACCAATTTATTCGTCACTTGAGAACGCGTCTCGTTATTATTTCTTAACGCTGGAGGACCTTCGATATTTTTGAAGTTCCTCTCGTTATCTGAATACGAGTTATCACTACCTATTTTTTAGGGAGGGGAGGCATGGACGGGTGCAAGGAGGAATTTATTCCGACTCACTCCACTATTATACATTTTTCTTCTACGAGGGACACCTAATTGCCTAACGATGTTATTATCACACGACCATATCGGGAACGGTCGCCGGGTGCAAATGGCACGATTTCGTTAACGACGGTTCGCAATATTTCGCATAAGGGATCCCATTAAAACATAGCACTTTAAGCTTGAAAATAGTCAAACAGAATTACGTGGGAAAATGAGACACGTCTACGAGTGATAATCGTTGTTCGACGTTCTATAGATGGTCAAATATTGTTAGGAAGTTCGAGAATAGGAAGTTCCTTTTGTAACCAAGGAAATCAATAAATTCGCAAGGGTGGAACGCATTTGAAAATGAAAAAGAAAAAGACTCTTGGCAGATTGAGGTAATGGATTGTCAAACGCGCGCGAGATGGACGGAAAGACTGTATGTAGGTATGCAAAAGGTTAGGGTGGTGGAAGAGGGCAGGGAGGGAGGGGCGAATTTTGATCCCCGGAAAAGTTATATATATACATGTTGTGACGTGAATTTCGGAAATTCAGTCACAAAGATCGCTAGGAGTAGGGCAAAGACAAAATCCACCTGCCACG
>JARQTI010000420.1:962106-1017450 GCA_030142655.1 Trachelus tabidus | reverse complement strand
CGAACCTGCAAATACCTAACCCAGCTGAGAGAGAATCACCCGGCTTTTGCGTACGGTTCCCCGTCTTACGGATATCGCATTCTGCTTGCTATTTGCGTATGGAAATTTTGTTTCGGTCGGGAATAACGTCGCAATGTATATTATATGTATATATTTTTCATGTCATATCTCGAATATATAAATTTTGCGTAGGGGTCGTTCGCCACGGGTTGTCCACTGCCAGCATTTATTTGACGGCAGAGAATGCAAATTTGGTGAGAACCAGGACGACGTGGCTGTCGCATAAAGCAACTGTAACTGCGAGAACCGTCGAGCGAGAACAGTAAAATATTCGGTGTGAGCGGCTTTGAAGAAAAAGAACAAAAAGGGGCAAACGTGGCTGTGCCCAAGGTTCAGTAACAGCATAGTCAAAGCAGTGCGGCTATGTAGTCAGTGCTGTCAACTTGCGTTTGTGAGAAAATTCAAAAAAAAAAAATAAAAATGAAAATAAGACAAACTGACCAGAGGGCAGTGAGGTTGGCGGAAAAGCGTGAAGCGTGTACGGATGGAAGGAGGTAAAAAATAGAAGGGAAGAAAAAATAAAAGGAAAAGAGAAATTGCGTGCAACCTTATATTCGCAAGGGGATGGAACTTTTTAAAGGGATAACTCGTAGCGACTTTACGGGCAGATCTACAGACGTTCGCGCGGACGAGGACGTATATACATATATATACATACATATATATATATATATATATAACGGATTGCGGAATAGGCGCATGAGAGGGATCGTGAGACAAGGGAAAGATAGAGAGAAAGAAAGACAAGAAAAGGAATAGAAGAAAAATCTTGCCGACACACATTCTCATGCAAAAATGTTACGTGTTGACGTGGCGCGAAAACAATTCGCCGAGCAACGCGTGCAACGCGACTTCCGGTGAGGGCTTTTTGTACGGCCCGGAAGTCGCCAGCGAGCCGGAGAACGACGACGGTATGACTTGCGGAACAATGCCGTGTGAAATGGCTGTGTTCGACGGTGAAAGGGTTATTCAGGGGTGTCTTGTCTTTGTCCAAAATACAGACAGACGTCAAAAAAAGATTCTTGCGCTTCGGATTCCTTCGAGATACTTATAGCTGAGACGAATACTGTATATGGACCTATAGTGGATGCTGCGTCTATTTTTTGGATGTGTTCCTAAAGAACATATATCTGTATCATTAATCCGAACGTTTTTTTGTTTAATTCGTCGCTCTGCATCAGTGTCGATTTAAATTCCAAAATGATTTTTGGGGACTTTGTTCCGGTGACAAATTTCGTTTGGACAATCTCTCGATATACGGTAAATTTGCTGGTGATCGAATATGGGTAATTTTGCTAATTGATATTATTTTGCTAACTTAGTGTAATAATGTATAAGTTTAATGAAGGAATTAATTTTTCTTCCTATTAGTCGTCCGTAGAATATTATTTATTTGCAACTGCATAGTTTCTGGGAAACTCTGGACAGATTTTAATATTGTGAACGTAATGGGAATTTGCATGCAGAAGTGCCTTTTTGAAATTTGTTGACTTCATACCTACGATACTACGGCCGACCGAATATCCTCACTGCGCGATATAGTTTTGGGCTCTGAGCAATTTTCACTATTACGTCCTCTGTAGGATTTATTATCGTAGCCACCCCATTCTAGGTGGGCCTCGCTTGAAATAAAAAAATAAAGTGCTGAAAAAAGGCCCCGCTACCTAAACCCAACTCTACGTCGTCCTCACTATTTTTACCCTACACCATATTTCCGCAAAGGAAATCGATAATTCTTGCCCGTTTCGAGGCATGTGAAGCTCGTGAAAATTTTTTGCGGAAATAAATCCAAAGGGATATCTTTTCTGCATGTAGCCTACACTGCCGCTCAGCCAATTCTTAAACTGTCATTTCGTATCTCTTTTTATTGACTATTATTCATCGCGTGCATAAAATAATACCAGTAAATCGTGCAGACAGTCTGATTGCCAAGAAAGCCATTATCGTATATGAGATAATGCCATAGAGACGTATTTCGCTTTGTAGTACATAAGCGAGAAAAATGAAAAAATCAGCGGTTAATAAAAATAATAGTGATAAATTTGGAGTAAAAGAAACTTGAGAAATGGATTTGAAATAAAAAAATATTGGTAAATTTTATACAGATGCCAATATATAAATAGAAATTGGATGCCTGCTATGTGATTCTCATTCACAAAAACGAAACTTGGTCCATGTTCAATCGTATCATAACGTGATACGCTCTCGCAATTATTTATAGACAAAAGGAAGCGATTTTTTAAATCTCATCTTTTCTATGTACCGTATCATGACTATATATATAGTATAAACCTATGATATGGTTTCTATTTAGCAATAAATTGGGAATTTTTCTGCTACCATATTTATTTAGCCAATCAATCAGAATTCTGATTGATTTTTAATTGCTTCTAAAATGAACTGAATATATATTATTTTACTGTGTAATTTTTTTCCCCATAGAAAATAAATTATTGCCTATCGGTAGAGTTCAAATGTACATGATCAGAACGAAGACATACTTTCCGTGATAATGTTATCGCAGCCCCTTCAATTACCGAGTCAGAATGATATGTTCCTCCGCGTCATGTTATTTCAAAGTAAACAATATTAATTCCCATCGTTTCCATTTGCTCATAATTGTTTCTCTGGGAAAAACAAGCTTTTCAAGATATATCCCATCGCAACGGTAAGGGTGACAATTCTATTCTCGTAATACGAAGCTACGAAAAAGCTACGGGAGCTTTTATCAAGCAACACAATTTCAAGCGAAAACACGTGACGTAATCCAAGGAAAAGTCAAAGATCGAGAAGCATTTGTGAACCAAAATGTCAGAAATGAATGAGCCGGGAGTGAAAATTTTGATTGTACAAGTCGCGAATTCTGAGGTAACGATTTCTCGTAAAGCTCGTGCTTTCTCCTCGTGGCAAAAGTTCCTCTCTCAAAGGGCATTTCGCGATTCAACCAACCGACTTTCCGCCGCCTCTACATATCGCCACGAGACTCCTTTGTTTTTCCCAGACCATTTCGACTGTCGTGGCGCGGCTCCTTTTTTTGGAAACGAAGAGAGGGGTGGACCCACCACCAACGTTCTTCGCCATGTTGGCAAGTGTTTCGAGCACTTAAGCGAACCGTGAAAAAGTTTTCAAGCGAGAAAGCTGCGTTCTCCCTTGAGTCGCAAAGTATATCGAGCCACTTCGGGTAATACAAATGCTATTTCCTAAGGACAGCTACAAGTGATTACCAACATAGAGAAAATGAAATTTTACCTTTCCCTAGGTTGGCAATGCCTTTTGGATGTATATAGCGTTGATTCACGTTTTTCACCAGTAAAACTTTTACGTCCTACAACTGGTATACGGCGGGTGAAAGTAGGATGTGGGAAGTTTGTGGATGTGGAAGTTGAAAGAGAGAAATGGCGAACACGAGAGGCTGGAACGACAATAGCTTTCCTGTTGTAAGGAGGTGTGGTCGCTGCCCATATTTTAAGTCAGACACAGAACTGCAGAGAACAAGTAGTAGCGTCAGGTCGACTGGCAGACACCAACCTACATAGCCAGACTGCGTAAAGTGTTCTCCGGGATTTATTGAATTATCAATTCGGCGTTTGTCGCTTTTCGTACCAATTTCTTTGTTTGGTGTCTACTACGTTTCCGGTTAAAATCTTCTTGGAGCTAAATTGAAATCTATAAGAGTCGCGTGACGATGAAAATTAACTAATGCGCATTCGATATGAATTTGCAGAGTGAATTTGGATAATGAAAAATATTTGGAATTTAGGTGTAAACATTTTTTCTATACACTTTTTATTTTAATTGCACAATTATGCGCTCCGGTATCATTATTTTCATTTTGTTGACGCGCGTACGTACATGATACCACTTCGATTGAAGTTGCCGTTAATTAGCGAGTGCAATGTTCATTTAATTTAGAGTTCAGTTGCGTTATGAGAATTTCTGAACCAAAGTTAATTTAACCAATGGCGCAAAGTATATCCTTGTAAATATTATTTGCGTCAGCTGCTGTGCACTTTTTCTTTTCGCGACTATGAAACTATCATAATTTCTGCATAAGAAGTATTGAGATTTTGATAAAAGTTGATACCGAAACCAGAAACTTATGGTAATATATGTCGTAGGTAACGTGCAAGAGAAAATGACATTAATCAGATGGAATTGAATAAAGCGATAAAGGTTGAGACGATATCATTGTACGAGTGGACCAAGATGATAACGAGTGAACAAATTTAATTGAAACAGGCTTCGGAGTATATTATCTTCTAGACACGTTCGTTAATTAAACCGCCTTTATCCCAAGAGAACTGCATACGCTTATCAGAACACTTGCATTCGTGTCATCTCGAATGTATCTTGAACCCTGGAGCCTGGAATCAATAAAAAAGCACAATATCGTAATCTGAAAAATATTTTCTTAAAAAAGAATAATTTTACCAAACACCGTACACGTTCCTAATAAATACGTACAGAATGTGAAAGGAATGCCACTTACGTAAACAACATGGGCCAAGTGATTCCTTTATGAACTTTGACCTATTCAGCAAAGCGTATCAGGCGCTTGAGTATATCCTTATACACGAACTTCGGTTTTCAACGAACCGAAATGATTGCAAAGTAACCCCCCTTACATCATGGACCGCAGGGGATGCTGGAGAAAGTGGAATTAAGAGGTATATAAGTGGATCGTAAGAATCCCTGGTGAAGCAGAAGAATTTTCTCTGAGGTAAAATTCAGTTGGAGGATGCACACAGTCAGCTGCACCGTACAATGGATATGTTACGTAATGTGGAAAGGGAACAGAGCTTTATCAATGAACCGAACTAACGTAGACGCGTCTTGCAAGAGTGTCTCGATAGGTCGTGATTGGTAGATGGAGCTGAATAAAAAAAAGAGAGAAAAACTGATTCGGCTCCCGGTACGTAACAGCCGCATAAAATAAGGGCAAAAGGATTTTACTCCGTGAGAGCGACTGGGATATTGCAAAGTTTATGATTCGTATTCATGCCAGCCATGACAAAACATATTTTTCATGTCGCAGCATCTACCGACTGCGTACCTTTACCTACGAGATACCTAAAGTATCTGCCATATCCCATATATCCACCTACGTATCTACGTAGGTTGGCACCCACATACGTATCTTGTTTCCCAGTAGTTTGCAGCCTTTGCCGAGGAGATTCTAGGCTTACCGAGTCACTGATATACCAGGGTGAAAGGCCGTGAGCCCGACTGGGTGGAGTCGACGCCGTTCAACCCTGACGGAGTAGGCAAATATACAGGGGTGGTTCTGGGGCACCAGAGAGAAATATATGACAGTTTTGGTACCCTTACGTCTCTTTATCTTCATATTTAACATTTAATATTTTCCCTTTCATTTCTGTTAATATATATAGTATATATACGCGTTCGTCTATTTATACACCAGTGTCAAGGATATAGCGATTTTGTAGGGTGTGTATATATATATTTATATTCTACAGGGTTTTACATATATTTATACATGCATATTTACACTCGCAGTAATTCAAGGGAATGTTTTACTTCCTACTAACCGGAAGGAGGCTCAGGCCTCGGGATTATGGACATAAATATAATTATGCCACCGTCTGTCCACGGAGCTTTTACCAGCGTTAAAAAATATAGGCGACGTGTTTCCGGTGCGGGTTGACAACCAGAGATGCATGACATCTTTTCGGTATCAAGTGAAACGGAGAGAGTTCTTTTATCCAGCAGTCTTTAAATGCCGTAGATGAGAGAAATAAAGTACCACCCGGTAGATAGCAACGACCGTGTATAAATACGTCATAGAGGGTACGCGGGTACAGGGCATAAAGGGTGCCACTGATAAAAAATGTTTGGAACTTTCTTAACCCTAAAAACTATCCCTGCGTTCGCTGGTTTGTATTATGACGTAACCGGCCAGCCGTGAGAATATGGTTACCGAACAAGTGGCAAATTCATAGATCACCCTGTATAAAATCAACCCTCTGATAAAGGCACAGGTATTAGCTACTTAAACTGTGTTAAGCTAATGTTTCCCATTAGCTTAATTCTTCCCTTCCTTTTTTTTTCACCCTCTCGTCTTCCTACCCTGCAAGCTCCGCGCAAGTATGGCCTCCCAGATACTCGAGCTTTCTCGCTGAATAATGCAACCAAGTGACCGCGCGGCATGTTAATTCGATTAAAGCTGTACTATATATGTATACAAAGGGGTCACAGGACTATCTGGGAAAATTGTGCCTAGATATTCTCGTCCTTGAGCTTCTAGATGGCTTTCACAAAGTTTCTACCTCAGAGCTTGCGAACGGGACAGGATAACGTTTAAATCTGACGAATATTATCGAGAATTCACGAACAAAGTTTCTATCGGTTTTATTGGGTAGCAATCAATGCTGCACTATCTATCGTACCTGTGTCATATCCGACGAAGTTCAATCGATGCTATTGTATGTATATGCATATATATAGTATATGTATAGCTATCCATTACGGTACCAGACTCCGCGTTTTATTTAATTTTCAACCGTGGGATAGTCCCTACCTTAGCAAACCTCTATTTCCCAGGGTATAAGGTGTTATGAGGGTCTACCTAGCCAAGGCTGACGGTTATAACGTTATCCGCGTCTGAAGATGAGTTACAACTTACAGGGATGGTTGGCTGCGCGTTAGCAACTGCCCCTCCGGGCAACTACCGTGGCTCTTGCGGTCAGCTTTCATTGATAATTGGATTAAAAACTATCGTGTTCCACTTGTCCCTCCCCCTTTCGCCCACCTCCCTTGCGCCATGAACTCCAACCGCCACCCCCTCTAGAAATCCTTTTGAACTCCGGCTGGTACCTTGTAAAATCATCCTGGGTTCATACTGTAATGCAATTTATCATGGTGGCTGAGACCGTTAAGAAAAAATGACTTTTCAAATTTCATTTCTACCTCGAATTTTTTTATCTGGCTAACATACGACTTTACGATCGCGTAAACACCGTTCGAGCTGTGGAACATGCGTGGAATGTTTGAGCGGGCTGAGAGCTTATTTTAAATAATTCTTTACGACCTCCTACACGTGATAAGCCGCTTATCCTAAATGTTATCCTTGGAACTTTACGGCGTGTAAAAATAATATTTTGTGTGAAGGCGCCTTAATGAAATTACATTACCAGCGGAGAGCCTGAACAATGTCAAAGGATACTGGAAGATGTCTATATAGATATAACGGGGATGAAAAATAGGTTTCGAGAGGTGAGGTGGGGGGGAGTTATTTTGTCTAGGAGTAGCCAGAACAAGGTTAAAGTCCCTGTAGAGGTTGACTGTGCAGTGGGGGGTCAGGGGGGTTGACGTTGGTCACAGGATGTCGATGCTCAAGGTAGGTGGGCCTGATTTTTCTGTATACTGTCTAGAAAAGGGGCTGTACGATCGGGAGCGAGACGAATGGGATTAACTCGAGAATGGGGTGAAAAATAGAAAATCAGGTTAAAAAGGACAGCGGCACAAAGGCGACGTGCGAATAACTAAGGAAGCTGGGAGACGCGATATAATCTTATAACTCTTATTGGATAGACGTACGTAAGGACGTAGTTTCACTGTAGTGAATATACAGAGGAATACTTGAGGGGTTGCCAACTACTTTTTCAGAAAAAAAAATATGTCACCATACGTATCGACTCAACAACCAAATGTAGATTTATTATCCTAGCAGATCCCCCTTTTGCGGGTTCGAGGACTTACCCTTATCCTTAAGTTTGCACTAACCCGGGTAGCAATCGCGAATCTTTTTTACTTTACTTTTTTCTTCTTCCTTTCGATATCCTGCCGATAACCACTGTAGTCTTAGTCCTTTTAGTTGGACGTGCTTTCTTACACGGCACGTAGTGGCCAAAGTAAATGGACGAATTCCGGAATGGCTTGAGAAACAGTTAAATCCTGTAGTGCGACGGTCGTGGGAGAAAAAGAAAGCGACGTACAGCTATCTCATAGGGAACATTTTTAGGGTCGTTTTTTTTTATTAGTTTCCATCGAACGAATGAACTCGTAGATTTTGTATTTACTCGAAATTTTTGTACATGGTGATGTAGGGATCTGCTGTACGATATACAGTTATAGGTACTTGTATGGCGAATTACTATAGGCTATGTTCGCAAAAATGCATTTGAGCTACATCAAAGACCAAACTAATTAGCCCTTTTACTGTTAGTCGTGTAGCCACATTTGATTTCACCGGTTAAAAGGGAACCAGTCCTATATATAGATAAAGGATGTAGATATATATATGTCGAAACTTAATTCGTATCGCGTATGACAATAAGCTGTACGGGTTGGAACAAACGGAATTGCATCAATTTGACAATTTGATGCCAGTGCGCTTTGAAGATCATCCAAGGCAGTGTATGAGCTTTGATCATTCACGGAAACGTACAAATTAACTATGTAATATGTTTTTGTTTTGAAGTTATATTTTTGTGCGTTATCAGGACTATTACAAAAATTTGTGATTTCATACGGTACTCGAATTAACATTTTTTTCCTTGAACTTCAAAAGATCTTATTTTTGTTTTTTATATTTCGACTGTGCCCTCTTATCCGATACTCGAAATCACGTGATTTCAAAAGACAGTTGAGTATTGGATAAGGTCGAACACGTGGTGCCAATATAACGTGGTCTTGACCTGGGATTGACTATCTGTGTCAGATAACGAGGTTTTACTCTCGGGATCAGATTACACCATAGATTTTCCGCGACTCGTCTTGCGTTGCCACACAACGTCAACCACACTAACCTCTCTGTACATTACTATCAGCAAATCGACACGAACGACAGTGGTGAGATAAGAACTTTCTGCTTTGTGTGAAATCAAAAAATTAGTGTTCTATACTCGTAATGATATAGGCTATAATATCCTATATATACATGTGTTTGTTAAATTTGCAAAAATAATTTTTTATTCAATATCCTATTTGCCTCATTGAAAAAAATGGTTTTTAAATAAGTTTGATTTTATATCGTTTCAACTCTTTTCTTATATATTTATATGCGTGTAAATGGGTCCTTTCGATATATACAGGTAGTATGCGGAAGACGTGTGGATACATATGGTAAAAGTTCTCGTGAATTTTTCACGTATACTTCAACTGAATGCTGCTCCCTTTCATCCTTTCCCACGTGTTTAACGTCTCCACTCACGTTTCCATTCGTCCGGACACGAAAAGCTTTCCGCTTCTAGAATAGACCAAGATATATCTGTAGCCCGATATACTTCACACTAGTTATCGCATCTCTTTCAGATCCGCAAACCGCATCCCCTACATTCTGATACTGAGCTCTTAGCACTCACCGATTATGGCTCCTAACGTATCGTCCAAAAGCCTTAAGGGAAAATTGAAAACGATTTTCCCAAGAGCAGGTTTACGTTAATCCAAGATTCGACAGGGCCTTTCATATCGTATCGGACGCCATCAGCAGCCACCATTACGAAGCATCTTGGGGAACTGGATTTTCGTATTAGCTATACTTGAGAGAATTCAAAATACATGCTAATCTTATTCTTACGGTAATAATAATACGAAGGCTTACTTAATCACACAAGGGTACCGTTTAACCTAAAAATGAATGTATTAAAAGTTATTCATTTTCAAAAATTAACCATTTATTATCTAATTTTGAAATATGCTCCAACCTTAATTACTGATATATTACTAATTAGTAGTTCTACTCGGAATCGTCTACCTCTTCAACTTTGATTTGCTTTGCTAGAGCTACCGCTGCTGTCATAAGTGAATATACATTTCAGCTACGATAAGGTGACCCTACTCAACTTGGAATTAGACCCGTCAAATTCGTTTAAGGCATGCAGCCATGTATGTGGCATCCGTCTATATTATGTACAACAGACTTCGATAAGTACCTAGTTCCTAAAGTCCAATCTCTCTCGTGAGCTTTTTGATTCTGATCATTGACGTTGATAACCCTGTCGATTACCTCGCATCAAGAAAAGCACGTGTAACGCGAAGAAAATGCTCTAAGGTCAAAGTTTCTTTTGCGACCGTAATACCCAGTATACGTATATATACCGTCTGAATGTAACGATACCAATACACGCGAAGCGTCCATTTTCAGAATAATTTCTACGTGTACTATTATTTTTGTCATCATTAATATATTACCTGAGGCGAAAAATTATTTCTATTCTCGACAATCGGCATTTTTTTTTTTTTAATTCAGTAATCCGAATACGTACTAATTCTATTGATATCAAACTCGATAGGAATTCTATGCATAGTTTTTTTCATGGGCGTATAATAAAGTAAGCATTCCTATTGGAATGACCTTTGGGCACTGTGCACCGACATTTCATGGGAATGGAAATCCTGGTATCAAATACTCCCCTGGAGGAATGTACTATATTGTTATCTTGATGGGAATATCCTGTTTCATAAAAAAAAATACAATTCTGAATTTTTATTCGCGCGTGAATATTGCCGGCTATTTTCTGAACATTTTTCGAATTTAAACGTTTTTGGCATCAGAAAGGTAAGTATCACTGTCGTAGCACGAGAGGCGATTGTGCGGAAGATCCAGTCGTATCTCTTTTCGTTTCTTCGAATTCGACTTTTTTATCTTTATCGACTTCAAAAGGTGGAGGCATTCTTTGTCTGTTTACCCCTTGACGGAAGTTTCTCCTTACGAGAGTCTCCATTGTGGGCGCAGAGACGCGAAAGATTTTTCAATGCGCAAAAAGAGAGATTCACGAGAGTTGCACAATTTTCACGGCTCTTCCTTTGCATCTGCTTTCCAATTATCCATGCTTCTGCTGTTTGAAATTTCAAATCCTACCAAACGAGCGAAATTTATTGAAATTTTTGGAAATCTTTAATTTTCCGAATCAATACTAATTTTTTTTTATGTGGAATCTCATGGTCTTTATTTGCATTTCTGATTTCGAGGTAATTTCCCGGAATGCAAACGACGTGCGAAATGATCGGATCAGATAGCTGAAAGACGAGCATATAGAGAGGAAAGGTCATTTCCTTCTGAAAGGTCAAATTGGCAAAAGGACTGAAAGGATCTAAAATCTGTTTCAAGAATAGGCATTATCTTGACCGACAGCCATCTTGGTCAGATCTACCACGGTCTTTCTGTTTAAAGTCCGAAGTCGAAAAGGCTCTCTACATCTATCCATCAGAAGGCATTGTCACAGCCTCCATTGTCAAGTCCTTTGTCGGCTCCTGTAAGGATGCCGGAACTGTTCTAGCCTGCAGCCAATCTCAATTTTTTTTTATTCATAATAATGACCACCCTTATCCATTACATTGACCGCTGTACATGCACATACGCCTTGGTATTTCTCAAATCTTCGGCACATTCCTTACCAATAATAATGAGAAATTATTATTTTTAAATTTTAATCTAGTTACGTGTACTAATGTATGCGATCGCAAGTATAACAAAAAAAAGGAGAAATTTACACTCAAAGATATTGCAGACTCTACATACGTGGGTTTATTTATGGTAAATTACATATGAAAGCATCAAATGGCTTCCGCAAGCTGATTTAACACCCTATGGGTGAAGAAGCCGAATCTCGAAACTGTAACGGGAAACGAAAGGTATCTTATCCCTGGTGGGATAGAGATAAGACGCTTATCGTGGTTTCGCCCAAAGTTCGGGGTAACAGAACTCAATCATCGATCAAGCCTTTCATGTCGCCGGTATAAAAGCTCGTGTAGCACCTCGAGACACATACAGATGTTACTTTACGAATACGAGGAAAATTGACATTATATATAATCCATTCTTATATACTATATATACATTGTATTATATATATTCTCAATTTTTGACAAGCTTTATTCTTAAATACAGCTGTTTACATGCATTAAATTAGAATATCCGAAAATTTTGTCTTAACATACTGTTTCAAAATATCTTAAAGGTTGATTTTCACGTAATTGTTACTTATGTTATTAAAAGCTTGTTTGCTTTGTATCCAGCAGAAGTGCGAACCTTTCGATAAGTTAAAATATAAGAATATTATGGAAAGGTGCGAATTTTTGGAAATTAAAGATTATAATATATGCTGATATATTTATCATATGTGCATTGGTCAATCGCGTGAAGTATAAAGGATCGTACTCTCTCTCTCTCCCCCTGCCCCCCCTCTCTCTTCCTCCCTCCCTCCCTCCCTCCCTCCCCCTCTCTCCCTCTCTTTCCCTCTCTCAAGCTCAAATCGAATTCTGTGAAATCCCTAGGCGAGATTCCTTTGACGCGTAACGATGCACGGCGTAACGCAATAATGAAAATTTCTGTGGTCAGATTTCAAAAGGCAGCCGTTCGAGTTGCCACCGTGTGAAGCCGCTAGACTAGCATTGGATCGTTACCCATCCGTATGGCTGAACAACAGAATCCAACCCATATCATATTCGAATGAACTTGAAAAATTTCTTTTTGCACATATATTTAATTTGATCTCAGGATTTTTGCTATGCCCGATTAAATGTTAGAATAGCAATTAAGAGAATAAATGTTGAAAATGTAATTATGAAAAGAAATGAAACATGATAAATTATTTAATAACTATACCAAAATTTTGGTCAACTACTAGCTGCTTCTACTTCGATTCGCACAATGGTCGTAAATCATTCTCCGAACAAAGAACATGGCTGAATAAAGACTTGCAAAAATTTCATTGAAAAGAGCATCCCACACGTTTGACCTTTTTCGCTTCTAAATGCTCTCGCCATAAGGATACATATATCTTCGTATAAACCATTATCAGTACGCGACAGCTTTATAAATTTGTCCAGCAATTTCTTTGAATCTTACATATGCAATATAAACCTACCTACGTGTAGTAAAAAAAAAATAGAACTTCGTAAAAGATTCGAATGATTCTTTTTTTTTAAATAGCCTAACTTCGATAAATAATAAGTATAAACTCTATAGAATACAGGTATTTCTTTCGGGAGAAGAAAAAGAAAAAAGCCTCGTACAAAACTTACGGTACTCGTTTACGTTGGCTTTTCTGTTAGCATCCGCTTCATCGGGTGAACCGATTAAAAACTCAGACCCTCTAATTGTGATTAATAATTGCGCGGTAGGAAAATAAAAAAGTAAAATCTAATTGCGCACGCAACCAGGGGGTTAGCGAGTGTGTTCCCATCGTCGACGCAACTACTAACCCATTGTACGTACTTACCACATGTGGCAACACTGTCGTTACGAGCATTTGATTACCGGTCGTACCGCATTCCCGTGTTTCCTGTTCGACAATGAGTTATTGGACGGTGAGGATAGAAGTGTGAAAAAAAAAGGAGAAAGGGAGAGAAATTGAAAGGAAGTGACAGCTGATGGCGAATATAGGATATATACATATATATATGTACATGGGTTTTCAAGAACCAATTTACATTCTGAGCAACGCGTGTTCGTCCCAGTCAACGTATTGGGGTCAAATGACTCGCTACTTCTTGAGTTCTTCAGGAGAAAAGGGTGTCGATGGTGGAACATTGCAAGAGGTCCAAAAAGTATGCGTGAGTGTGAGTACGTGTAAGGAGGAGACGGGTAAAAGGAGAAGAAAAAAAACTTTGGTGAAATTGAATGCCAATTCGATGCCGAACGTTGAGAATTTTAAGCAGTTTTCGAGCAAGCTTCTTCTTGGAGTTTTGTCGAAGTCCTGACTGCAGGATATCGTCCTTGCGATGCTTGGGGACGGAATCTGGATTGGAACGGATGTACAAAAAATGGAAAAATTGAATGAAATCCAAAGATGTGATTTTTTATTAAAAGTCTGTTTCGCAGGATTTTTATATTTACTCGTAATACATAATTATCCTATCGAACGGTAAAACAGTATCGAAATTGAATTTATTGGAAATATATATATATATATATACGTGGTACTGCACCACGATAGATATTATCTTCCAATTGACCTTTTTCCTAGTAATCTAATCCTGTTTCGAATTCTAGGGATATTTGTATAATCAGTGTGTATTTACATATGTGGATTAACCCAGTGAAATTAAACCTAAACATACGCGACCGTATAGTATAGGATTTGTGTCTGGTAACTATAGGACAAGTATCGATATACATATTGGTACGGAATTGTAAACCCTGAAAACAAAGCAACCACTATATCAAACCTAAGGTAAGCGTCGTTTTTCGATTGCATTTTAGTAGCCGTTTCTGCGACTCCCTCCGTAAATCCCTTAGCTAAGTTAGACACTTGTGCCGCTATAGCACTGACATCGTGAGGTAGGAAGCGTGACGTCACAGGGCGCCTCCATAAATTTTCTTCCGATTTACGGGATCCTCTCGCTTCTCGGTAAACCCACAGTTGAATCCCATGGGACGACAACCCTTAGACTGAAATTGTTTAATGAATTGCCGTAGGTGCTACCGCTACGGGCGAATTCTTGAAAGTCAATTCGAGTATCGTACGTCTTTAGGGTTCGAATGTTTAATGCTTTCGGCGTCGCGACGTCGAGGACTGCTTTACAGTGCTTTTGTGAGATATTCCAGACTAAAGTTGCGGTTTTGTAATTTCTTTTGAATATAATCACAACGTGTTATCAAGAAGATAAAAATTTCATTTTTTTTGCAATTTCTATAAAGTCAAGCTACTATCTACCGTAGCTATGAATATTCACGAGTAATTTGACGGGTTAATGCGAAAATGTTCAGTACCCTATTTCTTTTTGTAATGCACTCGTAATCGATGGAAATTTTTATAGCACCTTATCAAGGAATTAATTTCGACTTTTACCTAAGTTCTTTGGGGATGTAAGTATCCCATTTAATGCGAGGGGCAAAAAGGTAGGCTTTTTTGTTTCCCACGGTAATTCGCGCATTAGTAG
The DNA here is from genome assembly GCA_030142655.1 of Trachelus tabidus. Taxonomy (NCBI): domain Eukaryota; kingdom Metazoa; phylum Arthropoda; class Insecta; order Hymenoptera; family Cephidae; genus Trachelus; species Trachelus tabidus. The sequence goes on along the minus strand of JARQTI010000420.1, from coordinate 1,002,543 downwards.
CTATACTACAAGAAGTAAAAGTTCCTTCTGGCATGTGGAAATGGTCGATGCTCCCGTAACAGGGCGCAATCTTGACTTCGGTTATTTCATAGGAAATTCGCACGAAACTAAATTGAATGACCGAATTAAACGGGAAACGACATCGTACCGGTGGCTGTTCCAAATCTCTTCAATGAATTTAATCCTCCTTTAAGCCATTGAATTAATTTCCATGTCAAGCTTCAAATTTAGCGACGCTAAGCGATTCGATACTGAGTAAAATTGAATTCAGCATATGAAATCGAAGGCGAGCGAATAGTTCGGCCCGATACAAATCCGCGTTGACAATTACTACTGTGGTTTGATCGACTCGACCGAAATTCTTCTAGTACTGTGTACACTACGACCCTAAACAGTCATTTCGGTCGATAGGGTGAATAAAAATTCTGTGATTCTTGACAAGTCGAACTTTTAATATTGAAATATCAATAATTCAACCGTGAATATTTCTCTATAGTGAAATTTGCGAGTTTCTCTATCCAGTATACATATATATAATATATACATTTGTACATAGAAATACACGAGAAACAATCGTATTTGATACATCACGCCAATCCATATATGTATATATATCGCCTGAAATACTACAGACTCGACTACGATGATTGCTTGAAAATTGGAACAATAAAACATCCTGGATTCGAAACTATTATCGACACTGATAAAACACGAAATCCGTTTCACGCTGAAATCCGTCAGAACCGACGGTGGGTCAGTCTACCAGAGTCATGTATGACAAAAATACTATACTATATTTAAAGCCCTATAGAAATGCATTGATTTGAATATAAATTTCCAGAAAAAAAAGATAAAAGCTTCAAAAACATTAACCCTGAAATTTACAACGAACAATCACATAGCCTCACCAGTAGTATACGCGTTAAAAAAAATTGGAAACAAGATAACAGATACTCAAAAAATAAATCCAAATTCGTGTACCAAGAGCCACGTTCAATTTGACGGGTATTTGAAAATCTCGAAGAAAGGCCAAAAAGTTAAGTATTATCTCAGATATATGGATGCTGGATACAGACGCAGGATACAGGGTTATTTTGTGGGGCTGTAAATAGAAGAGGAAGTGAAAAACGTAGAAGAGTGAAAAGGTCTGAGGATAAGAAAGAAAAGAAATAAGATGAAGGTGATGGGGGGAGGGGGAGGGGGAGGGGTGGTAAGGCGCATCTCCAATGTACCATGCCAGGTCCGGCTCAAAACATAATTTTTCTCTCAGTGTGTGGGATCATCCAGACATTTTTCATACTAAGCTTTTACTTCGCAATGCTTCCAGCATCCTCTTCTACTTCTTTCAGCTAGCTCAGACTCTCACGCTCTCTTTCCTAAATTTACCATCTATCCGTCCTTCCTTTTCCCGTGCGCATTATTAAGTTTCTTCGCCACACTCGCCCAAATTGCACGGAAGAGAATGCCAAGCCGCATGCGAATTTATACTTAAACTGCAAGGATAACCGAGATTCTTAGTCCTCAACGTTATTCTGCACGTGTAATCTGTAGGCGATCTACATCCTCTTACATAGTCTTATGATCTTATCGATAATATATAGTTATAGTTATAGTATTTGGATATCATCCTTATACGTTACGTAGATCCTCTTAAAGTGTTAGCTTAGACGTAGTATATGCATATTCAGAGTTTAATGTATGCGTCAGATATATGGATCATGACGACGAAGGATTACGACGTGGCGGATCCATGATAATGACAGGTGCAAAAATATCTTTGAGCATCGACTTTTTTCTCGTTTAACTTCCGGCCTTCGGAAGGTCCTGGAAAAATGGCCGCTGTCGACTTTTTTGACGACGGTTTACGGACTCGGAATCTCTCACTTCATGTGTGTGTGTATATATATATATACGGTATTGTAACGATAGGAAAAGGGCCCTTTTTCGTCCTTTTTGCCTTGTACGCTTTCTACAGATTCCATGAATTCTATAACCCCTGCCTTTCGATACTTCCTGAGAAAAAGTCTTTGCGAGAACAATTTATTAAAGAAAATCCTTTGGGGCTTTTAACCATTTGTTTTCTCGAAACGCCACTATTCCCTGCTGAATTTCGTGTCTCTTCCAGAAAGTGTGGCAGTGGGTATCGCAAAATACGATGTGTGAGGATATATGATTGCGATAGAAAAAAAATGTGGGGAAGGATAAAAACACGATAAAAGAACACATGACATCTCGAAGCATTAAGATTTCATTCGGGCAGATAATTCAAAAAGTTTCAAAGTTACATTTTTAACGGGTCGAAAAGTATTTTTCAGTTTACTTGAAAAGTCCATCTCGCCAATTCACTCTCGTGAAAAAATAAAAATACTTCGAAACGCTCTCGCGATAAGAATAAATATTGTATTTTAGCATTCGTAAAAACGATACATATAGGGGAGGAAGAAAAAAAAGATGAAATTACACGTACGGCATCGGTATTCAGGTTTTACAGCACCCGAGGGTACGTCTTAATTCGTCGAGGATCGCAAAGATTTTTCGCAAAAGATTTTTTTGTTTTTGCTCTCTCAGGGCCGAAAAAACGTGTCCTAATTTTTCTTCTCTATTTCCCAAAATGCACGACCTCTCCCTATACAGACGGGAGCTGCTTTTTAGCCCGGAACAGGCGTCTTGAATAATTTAATTCTATTCAATGTGGTATACCACGTTTAAGGGGTCATCATCTTATGGCATACAATACACGAGAGTCACCTGAATTTATATCTAATTTCTATAAGCGTCTACGCTAATGAGATTTTGTTTGAATTACTCGCCAGATATCAAACGAAATCCTTTCAGTTATAAGGTTTTACAATTTGTCGTCTTTTCCAGACTATCTGCCATTTGCATAAGACTTACTCAAGTTTTTGACATCAATTACGTTTACCTCTCGAGTGGAAGCACTGATTAAAGGGTTTTCACGTCGCTGAGCGTAACGAGGGCAGTAAAACCTTCGATTAATGAAAAAAAAGGAAAATGTCGCGTAACTTGAACACGAATGCCTGGCGCGTCGTAGCTCCTGGCAATTACTGTAAAGTAGATGAAAACTTTTTTCGCGATAGTTAAACCCATTTTACACAGTGAAACTTGACGGAATAACTGCTTTCAAATTTAAACGAAATAAAGAGAGCCACGTGTACATTCCAAATATGCAGTCAATACAGAGTAGGTACTATAGAACGAACAGCGTATAAATTCCAACCTAATACCACTTATGTACATTCTGGTAAATTCTCTTGATTTTTTTACACTGACAAACTTATACGGCCTGCTTAAGTAAACTTTCTAGCTTTATTTGAATTTCGAAAAAAATTACTTAACATCTTTGACGTAACAGAAATAAATTTTTTTTTGATTTTCAGTTCATTTCTACCCTCTTTATATACATTCATGTAATTATGCACACTCTAAAAGCCATTGGGCAATGGTGTAAAGCCATGTGCTCATTAATGCCTGTGAGTTCATAAGGGTGAAAGGGTTAATGGAAGATCGATTTGTCATTCTAATCTCGTTGAACCCAAATGTGACTTTTAAGGGCGAAAGTGATCTTAATAAAAGTAATGGCGGGAATAGTGAATTATAAAAAGGGGATGAATGGCCCTGTAGTTTTTGAAAAATTAGTATGGAATCAGAAATTTATTAAAAAATTCATTCAATATCCGCCCCCCTGAAAAGCTACTAAGAATTTTGTACTTTAAATATGAATTTTGTTGCATAGATTTTAACTATCTAATTATGTTACTGAATAAATTTGTATCATATAATACAATTGAAATTTTTTTAAAGTGGCTTTATAGAAAGAATAAAAAATTTCATAGAATGTATAGAAAATGCAATATCATGTAGTGGAACGTAATATACGTTTTGTAAGTTGTCAATAATAACTCAAAAAGTGTTGTTTCTTTTTGTAACTTTGAATCAACGTTTTTGAATAAAATTCGTTGCTGTATTAAAATCAATCCTCCAGTACTGAATGTTATGTACGGTGAATGCGGAGCTTAAAAAAATTCTAATTGCATATTCGTGTTATGACCATATAAAAAGAGTCTGGCATATAACATATAAGATATACGTACGTAGAAAACGGCAAGGTCCGACCTGTCGGTCGAGCAGACTTTTAGCTTTGAAATTTCCTAGCTTTACTTAACGTTAATTACTCGAAGCGGTTTAATGAAAGTTTTCAATTAAAATCCCCCAGCGGGTCTGCCCTTTCTTCCCTAAGATTAATTCGGCGCAGACAAGGCAACGTAAAAATAAAGAAATTTCGAACTACACTGCCTTCTCCTTACGTGACTTATAGGAAATTAATAAATTTATAGTCACACATTACGTAATAAATTTTTCTAAATATTCCGCTCTAAATTCATTTACCAAAATTTCGAAAAATTCTACAACCCCTATCGTGCAATCCACCTGCACCGATGCAAAGTAGATGTCAAAAAAAAAACACCGAAAATACAAGCGAAATTCGGATTAACGATTAATCGCAAAAATCAATCACGCATAAATACGAAATTTCGATAAAATAATGGTTTTTCCCGGAGACAATGTTACCACGTATATAACGCAAAGGGGATGTAAACGAGAGTAAATTCATAAATTAAAAAAAATAAATAAACGTCGGCACGAATAATATTTGCAAGAACAAAGATGTAGTAAATTTATTTATGAAAATTTGTCAAAATCATGCAAGGTAAAACTTAATTCTATAACAATCTCCAACATTTCAATCCTTTAGAGCCACCGGTCAAAGGTCACGTAAGAAATACGAGAGAGGAGCTTAAATTTTGATTTGTAAAAGGAATTAAATGTTAATCCTGATACATTGCATACGTTTTATATTCACACAGTGTATATACATATATAATGCTTATAAGAATTACGAAATACATAGGACATTTCGTCCGGCTCAAATGTGCCGCACGTAATCTTTATGTCCTTAATTCGAGCAATAAAAATTCCCAAACGACCTTAATGCATATCATTTCGATTTTATTTCAGCGCAATATACAGGAGTATCGGAGCTTCCTTAATATTCCCAACAGATGGCATACGGAGCGTCTCGAATTTTCAGCCTTGTAAAAAGTTTGAAGTTTATACGGCACCTCCTTATAGGATACCTATTATCTCTTTCGCTTATATAACGATAAGAAAACGTCGCGACGTCATTGTTTGGTTGGAAACAAAACACAGCAAGGAATATCGCAACCTGTGCCGAACGAGTTTTATGCTCCAGCTCGATCCTCCTTATATAAATAATGCATAGCCATAAGATCTCTCTGCTAAGTAATATAGCCGACCAGATATATGCCCCAGGTAACGGGCGATGCGTCTTCCCGTGATTTATAAACCGTATAAATTAATGAAGGCGTTAGAAAAACGCACAAACATCTCTTACCCTATGATCTCATATGCACATATAGTACAGTAACAAAAAATAGGCTAGAATCTTGTTCTCTTATTCCTTGAAATATTTTACCAGATAATATGTTGTTTGTCTCCATTTGTCTTATCACTGTCTATGCATGTGTGATACGAAATCCCATTAGTGCAAGAGGCTATTTCGCAAATATAGCCACGAGAAGGGGAGCCTATTTTGATCGTATAGCCAGTAAGCGAATGACAGGATGATATTGCTGCCAAGAAATTGGCTAGATCGAGCTCTACCAGATATAACACGTCAAGCTGGACAACCTGGAGATAAAATTCGCCAGAGAGGAGTGAAATATGTTTTGGAACTGCCTGTAGAGATCTCTTAGAAACAATTACAGTGTTTTCCTTTCTCTCCATCTGTAGGGGCTTGTTAAGACTGAGAATAAAGTCGATAATTATCAGAGATGAAATTTCGTGAAAAAAATATCTATGACTGTTGCTTATGCGATATCGCGAAAAATATTGCATAATAAATCTGATAAAGCGTAGGTTTAAGTTCACGATGCATCTTTGACGCATTCTATTATTCTTGTGGACTTTGTATCCGCTTCGATTCTTTTCTATGATATTGCAACTGCTGCACCTATTTCTTATCCTGGTCCTAGTATACATTTATCTGCATATACAGATGTTACGTGGATATATTATAAAGACGTATTTACAATGGGATATTATCCGTTGGTACTGTCTCGTGTGACGTCATGCGATATCAATAGATATCGACAATACCTAAGGAAAGTGGAATTTGTTTTTAGGCAAAAGAGTAATCGTACACATATACCTGGTAAATAAGTTTCTAAGGATATCTGGTAACTTTCATATCGGCGAAACATTTACGTCTGGATTTAGCATAGCGAATTTCCACAATTTTCCAAGATTTAGTCAGACAAAGCTTTAGGCGAATCGTATCATTAAAGAGGTACTCATAGCCTTTAAGGTGATTTACAAGTAGATTAAGTGTTAGATGAGTTTAATGACTTTACAACATTTTCAGTGTCACGGATGAAGAGATACGAAAAAGATTCGATATACTACAGTTTGAATAAGAGGAAAAATAATTTTGGAATTATAGATCATGATACGCTTGTTTTTTTCGTATTGAATAAATATAAAGTCATTATCGTAATTATAATTTGGATAACGAATTATCAAATCCCTAATGGCTGGTATATCTGTATATCTTATCTTTGCGAATCGAACGGATACTTGGAATGGGATGATTTTCAAGACCGTCAATTACCGTGATAAAGATTATCGGCACTTGATTGTATCCACGTGTAAATTAAAGGGGAAGATAAAGATAATTGCAGAAAGCAATCATTGATTGAATTGCCGATACCAAAAACAATATATTTAAGGTAAAAGTCGTATTGGCTTACAGCCCGTTTTTATTTCAAATTTTATCGAGGAAGCCCATTTCGTTATCTATGATTCCAGATATCCTACAGAGGTATTCCATTAAAAAAATTATTTTCTTTGACCCTTTGAACTGCAGATGGTCTCCGTCTTCTTCATTAATTTTATAGCTAATATCACGTTGAGACTACATGTATTTCAAGTAGTTCAAGATTCTTCAATTTCCACTGGCTCTACGGTTCACTGAACGTCAAACTTATGTATTTTAAGGGTGACAGATATAGTCCGGATAATGCAATAATAATTATGACGACATAGAATTTTTGTTTCGTTGACATTTTTTCTTACTACAGTGACCTTTGACTTGAACGAATTTCACGAAATCACCGAAATCATCTCACGGTCGAATTACTTTAGCAGAAGAATTTTCGCGAGAAAGATTCACCAGGGAAATGGGAACGGCGCTTGATCATAGGTGGTGGTGGGGATGGTGGGGGGGGGGGGGGGTGGTAACGAGGAAGGGGATGGAAAAGAAAAATACATGGCCCAGGTATTGACCGTGCAAGTTTCAACGACCTCGGCTTTTTCAACGTTGCAGTAGGTAAAGGTTAGGATGGCGAGATAGGACAGAAGATCTTCGTGAGTGAGCCGTTCTACCTTTCTAGGTACCAACCTACCTACCTACTGCTCAACCCTCGGATAAGCCTCTTTACCTTAATTCCACAGGCTTGTCTCGGGCGATATTCTACGCCCGTTAAGGATTATACGAATTTTCTTCATTTCGCACAGTGCCGTTCCAGTTTTCCAAGGAGTCAAATTAATTTTTCATAAAAGAAACTGTATAGGGACTTTATAGAGGAGACTTAGTTTTTCATTTTATTTCACGATTTTTAATGATCGGTCGTCGGATGAGGTCCAGTTACATGTATTTGCACTTTGTGGACTTTTTGTTTCTTTTTTTAATACTTGCGGTACACGTATCCATAATTATAATTGGTCAGCCATTTTGACCCATCCAGTATGATATTTATTTGTCAATTTTCCATAGAATGTAAATGACGGGAAAAAATATTCGTGTCAATTTAAATATTTTGTTTATCGAGGAAAACAAATGCTCTAGGTAGTATACGACCTGGATATCAAATCTAGTGTGCGAATTAAAATTTTAATGGGACAATCTACGCTTGATTGCTTATTCCAGAGACGTGTAAGTTAATTATTTGTAGTTTACGTAAATAAATCTTTTTGTTAATAATACTGTGTCTTTCAATACAAATTTCACGATGCACTCGTATGCTGTTCAATTGATCAATGCAGAAAATCAATAAATTATTTAATAAAAGTTTCTAGACACTTTAGATATAGTTATTCGATTTATTGATCAATCGATAAGAGACAAGAATTTATTCGTTTGTAAAACATAGCGCCAAATTAAAAATCCAAAATAATACCAAAGAGTTCCGGTCGTTCCTCTCCATCTAAGCATTCCCGATTTAAACGAGCGTAACTCGAGCATGAGGAGTCGCAATGCGATTTCTTCCAGCCGAACGAAGGAAGAAGCCATTGCCGTAGGCAAGATCAGGCATCCTTAGTATTCGAAGGGTGTCTCTACCAGCAAGACAGAATCTGCTGCGGATCGTAGAAAGGAAGATGAATTGAGGAGGAAAGAAAAAAGAGGAAAAACGAAAGTGACCAGGGATACCTACGAAACACCTCACAAATACTTACAAGAACATATAAAGTACTGTTGATCCTGTCCGTAGAACCGATTGATCACCCACATCCCTATTCGCTGGACCAGGATGCTGGGAAACTTTAAAGGACTCTAAAACGATTCCTTTTTATTCGATCTCCTTTATTTAACCTGAACATTTTTATAGAGATAAAGTATTACACGTGTATTTTGAAAGTGTATACATTTCATAGGAAATGGATATTTGTCTCTATAGTTATTTCAAGCGAATTTCAATTGGAAGCTGAAACTCGTGTTTTTCCCCCGACGCAGGTAAAAGATAATCAAAGCAACTACCTTTCTTGCTTAAATGAAATATTGACGCACAGCGCAGTCGAATGAACTCAATTAGATTTGGTTGACTGTATAACTATGGATATGGTAAAGTTAAGATAACAAAGCTGGTTTAGTTCAATGAATTTCATTATAATTTATGGAAATAAAACTTATTCCAAGAAAATAAGCTTTTATTAGCTGAAGCCGAACCAATTGGGTTTCTTAAATTTTTTTCTCATTGTAGACTAGTCGAACGCCCATAAGCCCTTCTTGATTTGACGCAATCTTGACATTCGTTCTCGTACCTCAATCCTTGCTACGGCTTTATCGACTCCACGATTCTTCCTCTATATATTTGAGTTGCGACCCACGTAGCTCGAGAATTAAGACCAATCAGCGCTGATGTATGATACATGACGTGGTTGGTATTGCCAACCAAAGGGATTCCCCAGCTGTATCTTTTTCTTTATCTTCTTTTCTTATATCGTTTCCGCACCAAGGAAACACATTCCGGACGCGTTTCGCCACTATGTCTCTATTACGAATTGTATGTCCGACACGCGCGGACATCGGTACGATTTAAACATTTTCTCTATTTTTTTTCTTCGGCTTCACCCTTTGATCCTACGTTTCCGGCGAAATATCTTTTGATAGAGGCAATAAATTAAAAGTCGTACGATTTCACCCTGCGATATCTTGACTCTTACTTGACTCATCCTACTTCTCTTTAAGGTTCGACTTTTATCTTTCTAGGAGGATCATTTATTACTTAATATCTTTTGGATGCTGGGATATCTTGACAAGTTTCAAAGAAATTTTCTTCGTACGAAACTCCCATGTTGGAAATTTTTTAAATCATATATAAATAGCATCCACAATAAGATATTATGTGGGGTTTATTGCAATGGGGAATTATTTTGAAAAAAGGAAACAGTATAGTTATTTTTTTTAATGATTCAATATTTATATCTTTAAGGACACGGTTTTGTTAGGTACCGGTTTGCTTATTATTTTTGTGATTGTCAATCCTGGATTGTATTTCTGAAACTGTAAATGAATATTGGCAATGAGGGAAAAGGAGTGTCCATGTAGGATAATTTCAAATTTGAAAATCCAAATCCCATAGACGCTGGAAAACGATCACTGGCGAAATCTTTTGGCTCCTCGTATTTTAGACTTGTAGGTTGGCAACCTACTGGTGGGATAGGCTTGGTATACCTGTGGGAAAAAGACTATCCAGTATCTTTACCTCTCATTCTGATCCTGCCAACAAGGATACCAACGTGTCAGCGGATGGCCAGTAGGATAGAAATGCACGACTTAGCTTATAAAAATATATTTTCTTTTAAGTTTGAAATACTGAAACACTTTTCCAACGTTCTTGCAACTCTATTTCTCTTTGCGCGAGTGGCGCCAGTCTGCACGGTGCCCCGTATCCGACTTGCGAATCAGAAAAGAAATATTCGTGCCAAAATAAAGTGAACATGTATTTCCACAAGAAGTAGGGCAATTTGAAATTTTTCCAAAAAATTAACAAGCTCAAATCGAAAATTGACAAATCCAAATTTTTTTCTGATTGTATTAAAGGTAAGAATTTATCGAAATTACTTGGTACAAGGAACAAACTAGAATATTTTTAAAGCATTCTAGACAGAGAACCAGTTTTTACAAATTCTTCTAAGATACGCATCATTCTCTAGTTTCCTCAGGATTTATACGAGCATCCTTTATTCTCGTGAAAAAAAAATGTCTGACTTTTCTCCACCTTTTTTCGTGGGCGACATCTCGAATACTTTTCTAAGTTGCGAATCGCGAACTCTCCAATCTTTCTTTTTACGACTTTTCGCCCATTTTTTGCTCCTCATCAGACCTATAACTCACCTCCGGTTTTAAGATCGACTTTTGACGAAAGCGATTCTTTTATTGTTTCCCTCTATTTTGCTCACTTCGAGCCAACGTTGTTCCGTCACTCGAGACTTTTTCAAAAAAATAGACAACTATGAAAATCTCATTTTTAAGTAATATTATATACGTGATGGCATTTGAAGGATTCACCCTCAAGTTGTACCGCGTATGGAATCACTCTAGAATGGCTCTCGAGAAGATCACAGCATCCAATAGTAGCTCTACAGTAGAATATCTCCCGAGATCCAGCAGATCGCTCTTACGTTAGATTAAAATTTGCGACACGAATTGCTCGTTGGAACGTAAAGGCACTCGAAGGGCACTCGAAACTTCGCACTCGAGTGGCACTTCGTGCGACCGTAGGACTCTGGCTATCGCCCTGTGTGTCCCTATTGGACCCGAAGGCACCTCGGGTGGTCTACAGTTTAGTTCGCGCATGTGCAACAAACAGCGTTGCCATATTTTATAATACGTACAGTATGTATTATATAATATATTTCATACGTAGCTGGATTTACCTTACCTATACAAAGACTATCGAGAATAGCGAAACGTGCTTTTAAGGAAAATCCACAGATTTAGGAGCATATCCTTGGCGGTCGACACTTTTCTCAAGCGTATTGCTATAAAGACACACAGCGGTCCAAGATAAGCTAGATTACTTATATATATTGTATATATTTGCAAATATATATGGCAAATGTCAAGGATATATAGCCACGTTAACCAAGTTCGTGAAATTTTTGTGCTTTACAAAATTTATTCATATCCGACAGACTCAAACTTTTCGTATGTTTTCTAGGAAAAACTTTTTTTTAACTTTCGATTGGTCACAGTACCCCCTGAATTGCGTCATCATTAATTTGACGTCCACAATAAGTTCTTCCTTCATAAAGGGATCCAATATCGTGGCAATATAAAATTGAATTAAAAATTGGAACGTGCAACTTTCCAAATTAGATTCAGGAAATCTCGTGTAACAAAAATTGCATTTCGAGATGCACTCCAAACGCCATAAAAAAATGTTATAGTCGTAAATTAGTTTTAAAAGAATTTCAATCAGCTTATCACGTTAATCAGTAATATATTTCTCTGTATTGAATATCATAACATACGTGTATTTTATAGATCCTATATAGCAATCCTCAATTCCCAAATTTATGAGTCGCTACTGAAATTGTAAAAGGTCGTTACACGCGTGTCGAACTAGGATTATCAATCAATCAATTTTGACTTCCCTTAATTCTGTTCCATTAGCAGTTTCACTTTTCAATCACATAACACGAACGTGTCCTTGCTTCTGTTACCCTTCAATTTTAATTAGTAACCCAACGAAGAATTATTGTTAGCCAATGTAGCACGCAGCGCTGCTAAATGTATATCAACAAAACGTTACGTAACTCGGAAACAAGCTGACTTAATTTTGAAATATACCCCATGGACATTATCCATTCCCAGTATGAATTGTAATATATTCTTAGTGTGTGTATTCGTGTACCATATATGTGTATACATATATATATTTTTATTTTACAATATTTTACAAATACAAAGGATCCTGTTTAATTCTCGTCTGAAACGATCGTTGATTTTTCTCGGATATATTGGAACTCGTTATAACGAATGAAGACCTACAAGCAAAGTCAACTGATGAATAAGAAAATTACAAAATATAATACACATACATTTCTATATACTATAAGATTTTTCGAAGTTATCAGTTTGTTTTTCACATAAAAACAAGACAATTATAATTTTATATCGCTTCTTCACCCCCCCTAATCTTTGCAATCGGAATTTAATTTCGCTCATTAGCACCGTCTTGGCGGTTATCATTGGGCCTGAATGAAATGAAAATAATCCCTTGTTCGCTGAAGGTGGCCTGCTTACTTGTTAAGATGATGTATAAGCCACGAGTAAGCCGATTAAGAAGGATGAAGATGTGGGAGAGAGAAGAAAAAGAAAGGAGGGACATTTCTTCGCCAACTTATATTTTCTGTTACTTTTTTCTCCTTTGGTATATAGATATATAAATGTAATATTTTTCCGAGACCTTTAATCTTTTTCAATTTTTTCTTTTTCATTTAACATTCTTAATATACAGATCGATCGATATCCATTTCACGAGCTCGTTGGCCGGTGCACATTCTCAGCTGATTAGGAAGTACTTTGAACAACCTTTATTCACTAGTCCTTTATCCTTCTTGCAAGTACAATGAGAAACTTTGAAACTAAATTGTGCGCTTCGAACAATTGCATTCATCGCGGTGTGGAGGGGCAGAGGGGTGTTAGGAGCTTTTCCAAGGAAACCAAATCAAAAACTGCTTACATTGTTAAGTACAATATTATATTAGAAATTCACTGAAAGCTCGACGGAAGTGGCTTACTCTAAAGGTATATTCGACATTAGTAAATACATACAAATGCAGCTATTGTACAAAAGCCTATAAACGTTTCTAAAAAATAAAATATAATAAACCCTAACAAGGTATATAAAATTATACGTAAAATAGTTAACTATAAAACATACAAAAAAAACCTAACAATTAATCTGAATAATAATGAAAAATAATCTGGTCCGACAGAATAGCTTATTAGTGAATTGAATTATAAAAATCAAAAGACGATAAAAGACTTAAACAATGATTAGAAAATTGATTGATTCACCTGGACGTTCTTTATAACGAAGATATATGATAAAGGTATTAGGGTACTTATACGTGAAGCCGCGGGTGGCTGTGAAAGGGCAGTGGGCGTAAAACCAACTCTGCGCGGTCAGTATTGGAAAACGGAAATCAAATAAGACGATTCGGTTAGCTCCGGCAATAAATCACAAGATAACAGGGCAAGCGTTGGACTTGGGGACCAGTGCTTCCGGCTGTATTGTTACTTTATAATGTGTCTATACCGAACCAAACTCCCTTTGGCCCCGATTTCTGTTATCTTCAACAGCCCCGCGTACCCCTTCTGTCAATATCGTGCGGAAAATTTACGGTTGCTTTAGGCCCCCACGCGGAGGAGGTCCAATGGCCGAATTTATCGGCTGTTTTGGCCCATTTTTTTTCTTGCCTTTTCTTCCTTTGTCCTTGCTCTGTCCACCGATAAGAAGTAAAATACGTGAGGTTCGTTCTCGCGAGTATTTGCCAAGAAATTCCGTTCGTGGAGCCTGAGGTGAATTAAAAAAAAATTAATAGTAAAGAATCGCTATTGATCATCCCTTGAAAAACGTCGAATTTTTTTTACCTACCCTTTATTCACCTATTCACGTTTTAATCGTCCCTTATAATTATGTTCACTCTAGGCTATGGATATTAGGTATCCTTATGTGCAAATTTTCATCCTCTGTTATATGGCGGCTTCATCGAACAGCTTTCATGGCTTGTATCGTGTTACAGTTTGACTTTGACCCTCTGATAGAAAATTTTATACGTGTGTAGTCACATACAGGGATATACGTATCTTAGATGAGCATGAAAGGGATTGCTTTACGAATTCAGCATGGATTCCCTAATCCTGTTAAGATAGATAAGCTATGACGTAGGAGTTGGGTAATGATGAGATATCTACCCTCATTGACCATCAGATGATAGCACGTATGTGTGTATATATATGTATATACACACCTGGTGTACTCTAATATATGCTTTTACAGTGATTAGCACGATTCTGTAGCTAGATCACTTTGACCCTATGGTGTACAGAAATTGCATAAAAAATTAAGGGAAGTTTCTATGCTTAAGGGTAGTCAAAAAAAAGGGACAATGAGATGCCTTAAATTTGACTGTGCCGTACGATATCGGAAACAGGACTGACCTCGGTTTGCGAATATTGCTAATGGGCGCTTATTTTTTCTGATCAATTCGCGGGGTGACGTGAGGGGGATGAAGGTCCAAAGCAATTTCACGAATTGAATTATTCTTCGTTCGTTATTCGTGTAAAATTCGATTTTTTAAATAACAGCCCTTGACTTCGTCTATCGAAGTAAAAAAAAGGATGAATAGAATTCAAAAAGTTTTTATGAATTTATTATACACGAAATTTCATTGACTCTTTTGCAAAATTTATTCGTTCATTGGATCCATTGCTTTGTTCGATAAGGACTGGTATGCACCAGTGAAATAAATCGATCGGTAGGAGATCGATTGCACCGGAGAATCGCTAGTAATACTCTACTGTTTGAAAGGAAAGCACGCAGGAAGCGACGCTGAAATATTGACAACGGTATGAGAGCTCGTTGCTCAGGACATGAAAAAAACAGGGCGAATGCGTTCGAAGAGAGCTTGAAGGATGGAAGGAAGAGATGAAAAAGAAATAAGTACAAAATTCCAAGAAATTCCAGCAGGGATGCTGTGTCTACACACACACATATATATAGACGTTTCACCATTGTGCCAATGGATATAAGACCTAGACACATACAGATAGACGTCGAAGCAAAGCAAAAGGGCTCTTCGTCAAATTTATCTTTTTCCTCCAACGTGAGTAGCAGCGCGTTTTCAAGGATAAAGACAAAATATTGCTCGTTGTGAAAATTCGATGAGAATATTTCGTGCAAATATTTGCGAAATACGTGGAGCACAACGTAACACCCTAATCTCGTGCCAGGCACGTGCGTGACCCGTGTAAAAATAACATTGGACTCGCGGTAACAAATGAACAGATTTATTGCATTTATCTACACGTGACAATTAATAGAAATTATTAAGCTATCGTAGTTTTATGGTACAGTGATACGAAATGCTTGAATACTTGTGTAATTCTTTCTTTTTTACCTTTCTAATCTCAAAACCGTGTTGTATACGTATAGAACTATCTGTCTATATCTCCACGTCCAATCTACTCTTACCGAACGACAATAACCCCATTGAGCACGGTATTGCCTGCTAAAAGCCTTTATTGTTAACTACCCATTAGCGATAGCATGGCAACGCCAATACGAGTTCTCATTCAGCTGGGACAGTGACTAATTTTCCATGGACCATCTCTCGACCTGGATATTCCTCATTTACAATAGTCTGTATGGCAGTCGTGGTTTCTTTAGAATTCTGTAAAAATAACATATTCGATCAAAAAAAAAAATTACGTACTGAATAAAATAAAAATGTACGTGCTTTTAGGATCCGAAGCTTTTCAAGTCTTAACGAATTCGTATCATGGAGAAAACTTGGTTCAATTCAATAGGCAAATCTGTACAGAAATACTCGAAATTTTAATACCTAATCTTGCTATTCACTCCTTTTGAAAATGGAGGACGAGATGAAATATTCTTAATATAATAACAATGATATTTTTTAACGTCAAAATTATTTTGTAAAATTCCTCTCGCCATGGCGATTTTAGTAATACCTGTTCATCAATTCTTTTATACGAATATATTAGAAGGTATAATAAAAATGATAGTAGATAGTCAAATTTAGAAACTGCAATTTCAGTCCCAGCCGAGAACGAGCATGTAGAGCAATATTGTGTAGCGTCGCTTTGAAAGCACCGGTTCAAAAATTGCATTCAGCACAATTAATGTACGTTATATAGGCTTGAACTTTCAGATGGACAAAGGTGCGCACTGAAGTCTATTACAAATTATTTTCTAATTACTGTAATTAGCGAAGCACTCAGCCACGCATTCCGTCCGTCGAAATTGTAGCTGAACTTGTAAAAATTTGCAAGTTTCAAGAACACAGACATTACGCAAGCAATGATTCAGAACAAAGTACAAACGAATCAAAGAAAATTCAAAGGAATAAAAAAGTTCTCCAAGAAAAGCTTCACCTGATTCAAATTTTCTTAATAATTATAATTAAAGTTTCAATTTAATTCCATATATCGTTATAAAAATATGAACTTGAGTGACTAGACTCACGTGAGTCGACTCACCGTGTACCTATATCCAGTTACCAATTACGTTAGCTGGCTAGAAATAAGTGGTGGTTATAGTTACGGTTACAGTTACACCTTACGTGACGTTAGTCCTGCCTCGCATTACCACCTGCACCGCCATCCCTTAATGCCACCCCTCGCAGCTATAATTACCAGAAATATATTATACTTAACAGCCGCGCTTAACTTTGCGTGGAAAAGCTCAAGTATTAAATTACGTATACCGTAGTATCTTGGTTATTTATTAAAATTATAATTAACATTACACAGCCTCAAATTGATAGCTACATTCGATTAGATTGATCGATTATTAAATAAAATTCATGTATCATCCCCACGTATAAAAATATATAAACAATATGTATAAAGATACTATTACTTCAAAGACCAAAGAATACGACCTTATACAAGGTATTCAACTGGTTGGGGTGGACTTTGAAAATTTTCAACACACAAGGGTGGCAAGCATGCCGCCCCACATTACTATTAACTAAGTCGAAAGTGGATCTGGTTTCCTACGGAATTAGAAATTATCGAATCGGCGCTTTCGAACTGTAATAAATTTTCACCCGATAGACACACAAACAAACTTTATTACACGTATCAGCATACAAGGGATAAAAGTCCAGAAACTGGAGACACGTCTTTGATAGAATTTAATGCTTTACGTTCAAGCTTTTGGCAGCTTTGCAAGCGAGGATTGTCATTGATTCTTCTGTCTTTGAAAAATTTGGACAAGTCGAGCACGAGCCTATCAAAAAGTTCTCGAAGTGAAAAAAAAATTTGCCACTCCAGTGACTATTAACTAGAGCCACTGCAAAGGTCTCGCAGAAGGTCGATACCTACTATATACTTGGAGAGCCGATAGCCGTCCTAAAGGATAACTGGTTTCGACGAATCAATTTCTTGATAAAAAAAGGAATATGCTTATTTCAAGGTCAAAGTGAAATCTCTGTTTCTTCATCCTTTTACATATATATGTATACATATATACTATACTTCTGAGAGAATATCGCACATAATTCACAAACTGTCAGACCCACAAATCCCCATTATGACAAAAAAGATAATTCTTAGCGTTACGCTACCTTTTTTCTTCATTCTATTACCCTCACATTTTTCGAAGGGTTGTTCCATCATTACTACCCTAACTTTATCTTGTCTTCTCTTTTTTTCCATACTTCTTTCCCCACTTGCATCTTCTCTCCTATATATCTACAACGTTAGGTAGGTTGCTAGGTGCTACTTTACTATCCTCTTGGCTCTCCTCCCCCTCCCTCCTCTCGCACGTCTCTCCGTACACTTCTATCCTCTCTAGCAAGTGGCAGCCGTTGTTAAGCCAAAGACCCCTAAAAAAAAATAAGGTGAACGCTTCAGACCCAACTATCCGTAGCAACCCTCTTCTAAGAGTCAGAGAACCTACCCCCCGCGCTCAGACCCTATCTCAGAGAACGGAATATCTCCTTAACTAAATAAATGAAGACTGTAAGCCACGTGCTTTGCTTGGAAATCCAAGTTTAATCCTGTCGAAGATATTTTCAAAAAAAAAATCATACGAGCTTACACCCACAAGACACTTTAAGGTCGTTATACCTTGAACTGGAGCGATACGTCCTTCCAGCATCCACATTACGTTCCTGGGGTCTCAGACGTCTCGTCCATTATTGGATCACGTTTCTGTGGAACATTGAGAAAAGTAAATGAAAATATAAATAAGACAGCTTTTCTTTTACCAAGATAAGTAATCGCGCCAAGGTCCATTAACGCTAAAAAATTTATCTCCGTAGCAGTGCTTTAATGGCTCTCGGTAAAAGAAGCTGAAATTAAAATTTCGATAGGGTAACCAGAGGTTCGAAAAGTCTTCACTTCGCAGGTAAATCGTGTCAAAGTTCACTGTGCTATCAGGTCACGGGAATTTGATGGTTCCCAGGGCAGTTTGTCATTGAGCAAGAGAAATACGTGTTGCAATATTTGCAAATCCCGTGTGAGGGCTTTGCCAATGTAAAATGTATGTAACACGTATATCTATAAATCTATTCAGTGCAGTAGATGTATATCGTACTAGTCAGACAGCAGTACGAGCTTCTGTATCTACCTATCACGATATCTGATCTTGCCTCAGCTGATGCACGTCTTTGGAGATCAAGACGTCCGTTGGCAGGTGAAATCGGCTTAATACCAGTATGGCTTAGAGGAGAATC
Organism: Trachelus tabidus; assembly: GCA_030142655.1. Classification (NCBI taxonomy): domain Eukaryota; kingdom Metazoa; phylum Arthropoda; class Insecta; order Hymenoptera; family Cephidae; genus Trachelus; species Trachelus tabidus. The sequence goes on along the minus strand of JARQTI010000420.1, from coordinate 983,727 downwards.
GAATCGATATCAGTTCGGGGAGTTACGTGTTTCATCCTATAATTGCACCAGGACGATCTTCCCTCCTATCTGGAATTGCACGACTTGACTGTCTAATATAACTATCCCTCTGTTACATGTATATAGGTATTGACTATGTACTTGGAACTTGGGACACGCTGATTATATTGGAAAGTAGTGTAGGACTGACCGAACCATGTAATTGGCAATGGCACTATCGGGTGCGATCGTATTGGTTTGTGGAAAATGTTCAAAAAAATATTAATTTTAATAATTCATACTAAAATCATATTCCGTGATAACGGTTGATCAGTATTCTAAGACATTTGTCTTACTTTGATATCTTGTTTTATCACGAAACCACATTGAAATGTATTAGGTCCCTGTTGCTGTAAAATTATTAACCAGTAAAGAGATAAGGGGCTACGTATGACGATAGGTGATATTTTGGGTAAATTATGAAAAAATATAATATTCTTTGATGTAGTTGTTAAGCTCCAAGTTATTACAGTGACTCTTACGTAAAAGATTAGGTTTATATTTTATCATAAAGAAACAAATTTAATCACAATTGCTTTTATCACAAAGTGCAATGAGAGCAAGCAAAAATTTTGTGCCAGAAGAAATATCCTTGATCATGTGTGTTATTCTTTTTTTTTAGGAAAATAAATAAAATTTCAATTTGCTTGGTACCACATACTGTGTCAAATGTGTACAAAGTGTCATGACGTTATTGCTTATCTTCGGGGAGTGGTTTAAATGGGAAAGGAGCAAAGGGTGAAAACGGAAATTCCTCCGGCAGAGAAAATGTAACGGATGTTTGTTCGTATCCATCGCTAGCGAAGTGTGATCGAAATGGATATCAAAGTAGCTATGTTGGTACGTTGGTACTACGTTGTGGTACAGTAACCTGGCTAGAAACGTCTTTGCCTATCTCTTGGAAGAGATACGAGTATGTTCTTTTCCATGAGATATTTTACGTTTTATATAACGTTATATATATGTATATGGATATTCTAGTTATGTCTTTGCATATATATATATATATATACATCAGATACCGGCACGCTTGCATATGCATACTGAGCATATTAGGATAAGACCCATGTACAATATATAAAAAGCTGTGTGTCGTACGATACGAAAAATATTTGAGATATTCCTGCAGTGCTATTGTACGCAGTGGTAGTTTCCATGAATCTTTGAAAAATCTCAGCAGAGTCGAATCTGTTTCCATATACCTATGTGTATGTTAAATTCCGAATCTACGTCTTGGACGTTCATTGTGATATATTGGAGGATTTATATTTTTTTATCAAACGATGCGTATAGCTATAGAAATTCTTAAGTTGTTTACGGCGTGAAAAAAATGCGTGTAAAAGTACATTGAAAAATTTTCAATTTTCAATGTCCCTAATGTGTTTTCCATTGGGTGTCTCGGCGACAGGATATTTGTCAAATATTGACAATTTCATAAAAGAAAATGGAGGATCGTGACGAAGGTGTAAAAAGAAGAAAAAAATAGATCTTTTCAATTGCACCGGAGACGGATGGATTTGATATTGTTTATTTTCGATGCCGCACAAGATTTAACGCTCATATATATTTACTTGCTTATGACTTTTTACGTGTCTTTAACCCTCCGATGCTGTGAATAGACGTTTCCCGGATGGAGGATTTGAGAAATTCTCGTAAAAGCATCTTTTGACTCTTCAAGAAATGGCACGTGGGATTATCCAGTAGGAAATATTTAATGACGTCTTGGTGAAGTACGTAAGTGCATTCTTTATCTAAAAGCAGAAGCCCAATGTTTAAGTATTAAACAAATGTTTATAATGCATTTAACGTAATTATTTCTTCAAGTAATTGGGCAATCCCTGACTCTGATTGGTGCAATTATTACCGTAAACTATTACTGTAAGTATTTTTCCTGTATTTCGTAAAATTGCAAATCCAATAATTGACTCAGGAGTGCAGCAATCGTGGTATAACTTTCGAAGGTACAATCAATTCCAGTGCATCGCGTGCAACTGCAGGCCATGTAAAATTTCTAGTAAAATGCACTGCTTATAACTGCAGTCTAGAACGACAGATTTTCTCGTTTATCACGTGTGCTACGTATTCACGACGTATATATATATACACATATATGTATACAATACACAGTATACACGATGGGAACAAGGCACGCGACAATTTGGCCGGGAGAAAATTCATTTTCGGCGAGGAGGTAAATGGGATTTCCGGTAATCCGGCACGTGACGTATGGCCACAAACGTATATTTTGCCCAGCGTATCGCTAATCAGAAACAGTTAATTGAGTTAGTACACCTTATGGACTTTGACGTTAATCGGACGCGCCTTAAAAGAGGCCTGTGAATTATCTGTCACGTTAATGGATCGCGTCTTCCTTCTTCGTACCATTAGCCTTTAAATACTCATGGGATACTTCCCGGGAATAACATCCTAAGGAAGGTCTACGGTTTTCAGGATAATAACGAAATCCCATGTATCCTCGGGACCAATTCATCACCGCTGGAAATCCTGCTTCCTTGTGTTCCAGTTCCCCTCGTATTGTCCGTATCTTGTGGGAGAAAGAGGGAAGCTTGAAAAAAGAGTGGCGGATCAAGCGAAGGATACGAAGAAGCAGGAAACTGATGGAACAGCGTGTTGGAATTTTTGGGATAACCTTGTACCTGATCGACGCGCGATATTCGTTTTCCTTTCAGGAAAATACGAGGTTCCCAGCTTCCCGAGGAGATACCGGAAGGTACATGTATCAAGGTAGATGAAGCTGCGATGCAGATATAAAAATTGCCAACTTTCAATTAGATCTCCGGCTTAATTGTTTTTAATATTTTTTTCAATACCTCGTAAGATTCGTTTTTCCGAAATGTATTGTTTACTTATCAAATTTCCGAAAATTATTTTTTAGCATCACGCGCTACTGATTTCTTACGATTATTTAGATTAAGTATATGACTGCAGTGATTGCATGCGTTTACATCGATCTAAGGAAAATTTCTCGATACTTTAAAGAAAGGGGAGAAAATAATAAGTTACCGAAAAGAGTAATAAGACTGTTCGTCTCTGTAAATTTTTTATTCGTGAATTATTCAACGACTATCCAAAGAAGTAGGTAAATCATGGATGCCTGCGCCACGTGGATAAGAAATCGATTTCCGAATTTTTTCCTTAAATTTTCGTACCTCTTGAAACCTTTGTACTTCCGTGCCTTCCTGTGGGTTTCCTTCACCCGCTACCGGAAGTCCGATGATAAAGATCCAGCAAAACGTATTTACGCCATAGTTTAATTTTCACGAGTACACGGGTGATTATTTACGAGAAGCAGATAGTGTAAATAATTTTTCAACTGCGCATGCGCAACGTGGTATCTTAATGTCCGTATCAAAATATGGAAAGTATAATAGCAATCCTGTTATAAGACTTTAGCAGATGCACTACGAAAGTACCTACATGGTTTACATACATAGATACACGTATTCAGAAAAATATGACGCAATCATTCCTGTTCGTCGAAGATGCTGCACACGTATTCTACACTTCTGCGTTACGTGGCTAGTGGAAAAGAATCGATATACGCAAAGTGATTCCTTTCTATAGTTGATAAAATCCTTGAGAATATATTACGTATCTCACGCGCCTCTTGAACTAGTGTTTTATTGGGGGAAATAAAAGAGCAATAAAATCATTGAGGAGATAAAAAAGAACCACCATAAAAGGACACGACAATTCAAGAGAACATTTCTCGTTAAAGGTTACGACGTATGAAGGAGACAAAAAAAGGTGTGTGAAATTTTTACCAAAAATTACAACCAGTAACACAGTGTTTAATCAGGGGAATCTCGATTTCGCGTGACGATAATAATAATAAATTCATAGGCAATTTCAGCCGTGATAAATAAAAAAATTCAAGCGTTTCTTTAACTTCGCATGAATATACAGTGGTGCCCTCGTGACACTCATTGAATCGGATTCGTTCGCGAAGGCGGGAAAAAATCTTGATTCAAATCGCAAAATTTTCGACGACTTGCGAAATTTGGTAAATACTGTTTTATTATACCCAAGATTATTATAGAAGAGGAGTCGTGGGTGTATCGTCATGCTGTATAATATATCTTCTACATGAGAGATTTCTATGGACACTGAATGTGCATGAATACATTTTGTGAGGGTTAAAGGAGAAGCCTTAACAATTTACGAAGCGGGAAATGACTCCCCCGGGTATCGTTCGCCATTTTTTATTTACTCAAAGAAGTTATTGTTTTTTTTCAGATTCATTGTTTTTCGCTCATGCATAGCCAGCCCTAAATTTTCGCCTCGAAAATAGCCCTCGTGACCGTTCAGCTTTTTGTTCCGCAGATTTAATGTAATTCTTCGGAATTGTATATGGAAATATATACAGCTAAGTCATCATGACGCGAACAGCACGGAAGCACTAGAAGAAACTTTTTTAATTAGTACAATTTTTTTCATCAACTCAAAATTCCTATTAACTACGATCGCAATTTTATAATTTCGTGATTTCTCTTGAAATTAATAATTATCCAGGCCAAATAACACAGGCTGTATTATATTAGCGAAATTGAATCGATAACCGTACTCGGACTTGTTAGCAGAGCCAGATATAGACAGTACGCAATTTTTAGTTATAATAAAAAATCTATATTTTTCCATAAGCAACGACCACAAGTGAATGTGGCTAGTGATAAAGTCAAACAAAGGTAAAAAATCAGAATATCGAATAGTGCTATTCCATACGTAGAAATGCAAAGGAAAAAAAAGTATTTCGACACCGAAGTAATTGTTGAAAAATTAATTTTTCCACTCGGAAAACAATTTTATCCACACCTCTAATTGGTTACTGCGAAGCACGAACGTATCCTCTATCGAAATTAAACACAAATGCCTTTACCATTGGATACATCTAATATTTTCACATATCCACACTTTACTCACATGCTACCTGTAATATTATTCCCCTACATGTTATCTCTTCCTTCCGTTCCCCTTGTACACTATATATATACAGATACAACAGTTGCTCATTAAAACGCCAAAGATTACGTACAGAAACAACAGCAAATTTCTGCAAGCTTCATCCAACATAAGATTTTACTTGCCTTAAGACAAGCTGTTGCAAAGTAACTAACGTATATATGTATTGTATATGTATACATATACAGCCATAAACAATATACAATTAACAAAAAACCATATACGGTTGGCGACTTGGGAAATGTGCAAAAAATTTGCAAGGAATTTATGCAAGGCTCGTAGACCATTTGAGACCACAGCATAGCAATAATCAAAGTGAGTAAAATATTTAAAAAAGGGATGGCGACCCTGGTCGGTTAACGTTTCACATATATACACTCTAAGCGAACTTCGGTAAATCCTTACCGCGGTTCCGGATACGGCTTTAAATATGAATGGCCCTTAAGCGGAAATAAAAGGTAGGGAAATGAAACGAGGGCTTGGAAGGGTTTCTAGAAATGGGTTAGAAGCGGGGGTGGAGACGGGGTGACCCGGAGAGTGAAAAACAAAATGAGAGGGGATGGTAAAAAAGAAACGAATGAAAAGGTAAAGTAAAAATCTACCGGCTAGACTCGAGTATATCGCGTGGTACTTACTAGAGCACACTTTTGTTAAGTTCCTGAATTTGCATCTGAAAGAAAGTTCAGGGCGGATTTATGATTTTTCAAAAGCGACACGAGCGGCAGGATTTAGAACTACGCGAGCTTCAATAATACATAACGAGTCTTTCTTTGGTCTTCTTATACACGCATAGTTAAGGGATGAAATCTCAATGTCAACCCTCGTTATTTTAACTGTTACCGACATCGTCGCTTCTTAACGGTGTAAACGCTCCTTGCTGCACGTACGTAACGGCCTTTCACGTTTTCACAGATTTTTACATGGGATTCGTTATGACTGTCCAAGATTTGTCTCACTTTTTTTTCTTTTTCTTCTTGTCCAGTTGTGCCACGTGTTTTTATTCCATATCAATCCGTAAACTGTGTGATAGTATAGTTAACTGTGCTGTTCGCAGCTCGGAACTTAGCTACAGTCTGCTCGACCTGTAGCTGCAAATTACAAAGTTAACTAGTAGATTATCACCTGATACGTCAGACACTATAACCGAGTTGGGATATTTCAAATACAATATACCTTGGTAATTCGATCGGTGACTCATATAGATAGCAACTTTATCGATAGTTGATATTAACGTTGAAGACGTCGAGGTGGTAAGAGAATAATGAATAAATAAATGAAAAAAGTTGTAAAAAGCTGAGAAAAATCTCAGTTGGCTTGAGGTACGTAAAAACCCATATATTCTGGATCCCCATTAACTTGATGCTTTTCAACCATACTTTTCCACCTTCACACGTTGCACCGTCATATGGCATAATCCGCATAGGATATAAAATAAAAGGCACGTGTACACGTCCCAGCAAACAGCAAGAGCAGTCCTGAGGGACTGCGAGTATAATCCGAAAATAGAAAAATCCCGTGGGATGAAGAAAAGTATGGGATAAGTCCTCGGCGTCCGCGAGGGATCACGCGGCAAGCTTTTGTGCCAGCCAGAAGCTCCGTGTCCGCCATTGCGAGATGTGTAACATGTCTCTGTGCCTATATACATATAGTATACTCTCTTTATATTCCATTTCTCTCATGTTTACTCCACTCTGCTATTTCTAACGTATTCATCCTTTATCTTTGTAAGTGTCTTTCGTGTTTGCCATTTCCCATAAAACATTGCGGGATACCATCTTAGGATACTTGAGACTAGCTCGATCAAGAATCTACCATTAAGTTATGAAATTCGTCTGAAAAGTCTTCAGGAACCTAACCTAACTCGATATTAAAAAACATAATATTCTGTCAGACGCAATGTTCCCGGAAATTGCTTGCGATGTTAAAAAATTATTCCTTTGTTGTTACTTCATGACGCATGCCCTTGATCCATAAGAATAATATTATTTTCATGTGACGTCATTCCATTCTGGAGTGACGTAAGGATCTTAAAGGAAATCACGAACAACTTTGGTATATACTGAACAATCATGAACCCGCTGGGAGACGACCTTAATTCACGATTAACCTGAATAACTCCCTACGGCGGCGAAAACCCTTATAAACCTTCAGATATATATATATATATATATATAGAATTATACATACTATAGTATATTGTATTACATATTATATATGTATACTCAGTCTAAAAATTGATAACTGTTAATAAATATTTCCCTGATCTGTACCGCCAAGCCTTCTCCAAAATTTCTATCGTATTGAGATGATAAAGTTTTGTATCTGAGTAGATACAGTGACCTTTGACCTCAGACATACAATTGGCAAAAAATTATTAAAAATTACAGTCGCATAATTTTCTCATTTAAAGCAATCAAATAATCATTTTGATATCTATTATTGCCCAGCCTTATCAATGCCTTTTTCTTTATAACCCAAAAATTCGCGTGAATCGTTCAAACAGTTACGGACCGGTTTTAAGCTACGAACGATCCAAGCGGTATAAAGCACTTTGACATATTGTTAATTAAGGTACCGGAAAATGGCAGCATGCAGAAATTCCTGGCAAACAGAGATCGCGGGCTGGCTAAAGCGGCTGGCATGGTAGGAACTGCTCTCAGCACATTCGTAATCGCAAGGCCGAGTGGCACTGGTACGATGACGTGACTATGCAACCAGCTACCGTTGGCGCTGGAGTGTGTTTTATAATTAAGTAGTAATTAGACGGTTAGTTCATCTGCACTGGCTCTGTCTAAGTTTGCGCTCCCAGTTTCAGTTTTGCCAGTCGAGATTTCTACCTTGCGTATATGTGGGTATGCATACGCGTATACAGAACACTGGACCCATAATCTTTTTCCCTTTTTGAATCGAGAAAATTTCTGTCAGTAACACTTGTTTACTTTTTGCCAAATTTTTCTGCAAAATTATTACAAGCACTCTTGGGATAATGGAGGGTGGCTGGAGTGATCATGATCAGTGTAGAGATAATATTTTATAGGGGTCCAGCAGGAGGCAATGGCAGAATGATATCACACTGGAGATTTTTTTTTTATAGATAGACAATATTGATGTATGCCATACAGTTTATCGATTTGCCGTTATCTTATTTATGCTCGATACACGGAGATATTCTTATTTACGCGTAAAAATATCCCGCGGGGTGTAATGACCATTTGAGTATTTCACGTCGTAAAACGAAGTCAGTTCTTTCGGGTATTATTTCCTATCTGCCAGTGGAGCAGACGCAATTTCATAAGCCTGAAATCTGTCTGAACTCTTGCGATGCGAAATTGTGGGTGAAAAAAAAAGTAAAAGGTACTGCAAAGCGTTACTACAGTCGTATTATCATTTTTTACATTTCGTAATATTCGAGGTACTTGAGATTGAAAAGGAAATTTCGATATGAAAAAAATGGCAAAAATTAGTCTCCAGCCACTTTGGCATTTTTAAGTCGACTCGTGTCACTTGGAATTAAAATTCTATACGGACGTTCGTAATTCAACACCAGACGTATCTTTCAAAAAATATCGCATAAGTAGGGATAGATTAGTGAGTTCAAAAAAAGATTTGAAATGTATATATATATACGTATATATATAATAAACAATAATGTCTATTGCCGGGAAGAGTGCTTGGCAAGCTTATACTATACCTAATGTAATTCTTTTCAAGAGGCGGTTGACAGACTCAAAATAAATTCAGTTCAACTGCATAAGTACGGAAACGGATGAGGATCCTTGGCCGGAAATACTTTTCAAGATTCCCGACCAACCCGCAATTACTTTGGTGAAAGGGAATAAAGGCCTCACGGAATAGGAGTAAGTGGACGCTCGGAACCGAGAACACGATATCGTCCTTGGTAACCGTGGCTTTCAAATGATAAGGTAACCATTTCTCTGTCTCTTGATAATTGCACCAAGAGATGCAATGCCGGAACGCCATTTCAAGTATCCGGCAGCGAATAATTTCCCTCTTCGAGCGAACATGAAAAGCAGCCAGCGGACGAAGGCGACGGCGTTCCAAAGGATTCCGGAGTATCCGGTGTGAGATCTGCGGATGAGAGGGGCCGCCATTATCAAGATCCTTTATCGTAGAGTAATCGTCAATCTTCGATAAGAATTTTTTTCAGTTCCTTTGACGTAGTAGAATATCTCCGGATATTCAGTCTATTCTTGTCTTCTCTGCATTCGACAATGAATACTATTTCGGTTCCTTTTAGTTTCATGTTTTTTCGAATTTTACGCACGAGGAATTCTGGGTAATACGAGTAATTTGCTTGATGCTTATTTCTTGCTAATTCAATAACTTACAGCACTTGATTATTCATTTTCGAAAATTATCTTACTGTAAATTTTACTTTTGTACGATTGTGCGCCAGGTACAATGGAATTTTGTTTATCAACAAAACGGAACAAGTTTTCATACTATTTTTGCGTTTTATCCCACTTGTGTGTTTGTCGTACAGATTTTATACTTTCAGTTTGGGGAAAAGTGGTGGTGAAAAAAAAAAAAGAAAATGAGCTTTACGTAGGTGAAAGTAACTGCCGGTATAACAAAGGCTGCTTTATTTACCCTCCCCCCCCCCCCGGATTTGGTTGGGTAATAAACACGTGAAAAGTTAATAACGAAATTTCTCTTGTTTACCGAAAACGTCAATTTCGTTGATCAAAACTTGTTCGATGATACCAATCGAACAGATTTTTTCGAAAATTTATGTTAAAAATGTACTAAGCTTGTTTTTTTAAAAATTTTTAAAAAATCTCGTCCAACCTGAATTTGACTGACGAAAACTTGATTGTAAAATGTTCAATTATACATTCAATTAAAAGTTAACTTATGCCTTGTAAGCTTGCAAGAAATACTGTACTCTTGTTTCTTTGTACCAAACCAATATCTCCATTAGTGACAGTTGAAGGCCCTTCGCCGAATTAAAAAGGTTTGTTCACAATTTTCAGTCGGATGGAACAAAATCGTCTGAAATAAAGTATCAAGCTGAACGCGTCGTTTTGGACCATACAATTTTTCAAAGGCAACGTTTCGACTTCAAAGAGAAACCGATAATCAATATTGACACATCGAGAGCTGGCGTTGAGCTTTCATCCTTTGATCCTTATTGTAAATGCTATCATTATGTTTCCGTTGCCATTCAAGCAAATAATTTTGAGCATTATAGATTGTAATAGAGTAAGCTATTTGGTATTAATGGCATATGCTAATTTTAAAGGAAAAATGGGTTCTTCTCAGGCTAAATTAGGTAGTGCAGTTTATCGGCAACGGCTTCGCGGTGAGAGAAGGAGTGGGGTCGCGTTAACCGGCTCCAACGCTCGAGATACACTCAACCCTGAGATTTATAATTATACGACTCCGGGGAGATGCTGCTAAGGTCGGTACTTTATTTCGCATTCAGTCTAAATAATGCGCGCGAGCCAGCAGAACTTTTTCGTTAAATCATCCATGGCAGAGAGACGCGCTTGGGATACAGTGGAATTTTACGTTCATGCCGAGGGATGCTGGGTAAAAATTCCACTCTTCATATTCTAGCCCGTAATGATATTCAAGCAGGACTTGACGGATGCCTTCATCCTGTAGCCACAGCAATACCTAATTTTCTACATATAAATTAAATATTTGCAAAAACAATTATAGTTCCTATAACAAGTTCTTCTTTACTAAAAATCGCAATTATTCTTGCACCAACTTGACATTGCGAAATTATCATTTAAAGAAAACTTGTTTCGTGCGTCCTTATAATGTAGGAAAATATTTGGAAACTCATACAGCCATTCTCCATACAAGTTCCGAGGGTATACACGGTGCTTCATAAAATGCAGCCAGAAGTGAAATTTCGTATTCGAACAGTGTGTAGGATGCTTCACAGTTATTCAACTACCTACTGATACGCTGTACGTATTTTCAGCGCTGGTGAAGTAGCAAACTTGTCCTGCGTAACCCAGTACGAAAGCACCCACTTAAAATATTAACTAATTCTTGGGACGAATGCCCTGAAGGGTATTCGCTAAGGACACAGCACAGGAAAAGGGCTAGTAGTCGGATTTCATAAGTATAACCAACCCCAAACCAGAGCATAAAGGATACCCTCCAGCAAAGAAAATAAAAATCCTGAGGTACAGTCCAATACACGTAACACCCTGTAATCGACTATACCAGCTGATAGGTGCCGAGTCCGAGAGGGATGGTTGATTATTTTTGACTAAGATTTAGGTTCGACAGGTAATTTACCTGGGTACCTCGAGTGGCTAAAGTACCGTGCAGCAGATCAGACGGGTATTCCCTTACTGTAAATTGAGACGTTAGAACTGAGGTTGCCGGCCTTGGACCTGATTAACAGTCGTTTGCTGTGGAGTCCCGAGGGTCACTGGATTGCCTGATAAAACTGATTAAAAAATGTGGACAAAAAAAAGATTTTGTCAAATTTGCCGAGATGCTTTTAATCGTTTAGAAAATTGTGAGAATTGCGGAAGAAAGGGTTATGGGAGTGTACAATTGAAGCAATAATGTCTTTAGAACATCCCCTGCTAACCCAGCCGTGCGATACGATTGAAAAATAACATCGATCCTCTGGTCCATTGTTCTATTGGGCGTAGTGGAACAATGGGAGGCCGAAACAACAGGCTGCATTTTCGCATTCCGTTTGTATTTATATTAATCCCTCGTTTCGCGAAGAACAATTAATCGCGAGAGGGTGCCTATCGTTTCTTCGCATTACGCTTGACGATTAAGCGCGTACTTAGGTGAGAAATAGGGAGAGCTTGTACGGAATGAGCTTACGCCTTGCAAAGGGTTAAAATAGGCATTTCTTCCTTAATCGTAGCTCGACTTGCCAGGCCGGAAAGCTCCGTGAAATTGCCGCATGCAATGGGCAGGGCGGTAGTAGTCACGGTTATAGAGACAGAGGGGTTGCTTTTAAAATAGAGTACAGTCGATGCACGTTGGTACTCTTAGTAAAAGTAGTGCCGCTATCCCGTGCACCTGCTAAGGGTTGTGGATGAGGACGGGTGTAAAGAATAATCAGAACAAATAACTATCAGCGAACCCCGTAAAGGTAGAGGAGACTGGTTAGATAGCAACCCGAAAATAGTAAGGGAAGACGTGATAAACCTAGTTATGGTTCGGGTCATAGGGGTCGTAGTAAGGGGTGGTTGTGCTGGTATAGCACTGCCAAACGTACAACTTCATTTAAAAGCAGTAAACACTGATTTCGGTCTAACTCTGAGATACAATGTAAACTGGATGCTTGGTGGTGAAGGGGGGGGGGGGTTATACATCTGGCAATTCAGGTAACTCCTACAGCCAGCAGTGAGGAAACTTTGGAACGACAAACTATTCCCCGTCGAATTCTCACGCGGTCGTTTTTCTCTGCGTTTTTTTATCTTCGGACGAGCTCCAGATACTCTTGCGAAAGCAGATCGAAAATATCTATACGAATAACATCACTGTTGGGTTGGGGAAAATTTTTTTTATTTCTGTATCAAAATTTTTGTAAAATTCGCTTTCTCACGAGTTCGACGAATTTAACATAATTTATTTTGTGTATATTTGTTACACTGTCATCGTAAAATTTTTGAAAAGCGAATTCCTTGATACGCGAAATGAATGAAATTAAAAGATAATTCGAGAAAATATTAAGGGAAGTCTTTCGGAGGCGAGTGTAACAAGATGTACTGTTTTCTTTACTATTTTTTTTGTTTTGTTATTTTGTCATTTCATTTTTTTTTGTTCTCCTTTTCTCATCCACGGTTTGACTTTTTTTTGTTTCTCCTATTTATTCTCGCTCTCTCTCCCTCTACTTTCTCTCCTATCGCGACTCCCTGGATTATTTTACCTCGTTACGCCGTCTCGCTCAGTTCCGCGAGAGCCACGAAATTAAGACAGTGCCCGTTCTCCGAGCACGAAGCTTACAAAAAATTAATATTGTAGCCAGCCACCTAGATAACGAATGAAATTTGAATTTTCACCACCTCCGTCGCGAACCACCATTCTCGGCATCAGCAGCATCGTCATCGCTAAGGCGACGCAGCAAAGGGTGTACGGCGGAAAGTTTTATGCGGGCGAAATGGTTTTATGGAAATTAAAAGTTGTTTCGGGTTGAATTATATCGGGGACTTCCTCCCTACCCACCCCCTGCTCCTACGTATAATTTAACGTTTCTCGTGTTATCTATGCCGCGACAAAAAAACGAGATGGATACAAATTTTTCATTCTACTAGGGAATTCTAAGCGCGTACCAACATCCCAAGCAAAAGTGTAATCCTTACCCCTATTTCTTTTTCTTAATTCTCCTATAATTACTTAATTCTACTTAATGCCCCCTTTAACATGCAGCTGATACGCACCTGAAGAAGCAGCCAACTTTCAGGTATAAATTTCACCGCGATTACTCGCCTAGCGGTAGGTACCAACCGTATAATTTGATGGACTTGATCGAGGCTAAATCTCTATTTAAAAAAAATCGTGTCTTTAATGAAAATTAATTTGGGTCTAGGGATTTTTTAGATACTGAAAATTCTTCGTGCGTCGAAATTCCATAATAACGATACCGACGTCGGCGTCGATTCACAGGTTACCTTATGGCTTTCAATGTGAATGACGCCCTTCATTTGTAACGCAGTCATCCTGCCAGCTATGCAGGGTCCAAGAGTTTCTGGAACGTATCTAATTTGGCCAACCGGTATAATATCTAATTAATGTGCCGTAACTTCACAACCGGTTCGCTAATTTCTCCTCGAACTATCATCTTGAATTAGCTTGAATTATTCGCCCACCTTCGCTCCAACCGGCGAGTTTGCGGTTTGCGAAAATTGTATTAACTTTTCTATGCGGCATTAACGGCAGTCGTTTTACTTGTCGTGACCATCTGATTTCGGCGAAGCGTGCATTAAATTCTTCCTCGATTTGCCGTAATAGTCGTAACGATATCTTTCGGTTGTTATCATAACCAATCAATTAGCTCATTAACTTTCCGGGAAATTATTCGCTTGAGATCCTCGCTTGTCGGAGGGATCATTATTCTAGAACGAAGATAATGAACAAGACCATGGATAATTAGACGTGACTGGTACTATGTTTTCAGTCTTACGATACCGTTATCATTTATTGATAAAACACTGGAGTATGACAATGAGAAAGACTGTACAGCTGGATTCCTCTTAGTATTTTTATTGAGTAAATGAACTTTTAATATTTTGATAAAGAAAATATGTATGGTGTTAAAGAATTGTGCACAAGAGTGTACTTTTATTTTGAAATTAAAATGTCTAATCTGGATCGTTAATATTTCTCTGTACTTACTGCCTACGAAATTCCGGGATAAACGTTATCTCCTTGAAATGTAATATCCCGTAACTTTCTCCGAGTTTCCGACAAATTTTTTATATAGCGCTATCAATGAAATCGTTAATGAAATTTCTTAACGAAATAGAAATCTCGGTAAGGTTATCTTACGTTCTGCGAATTGAATTGAAATAGTCCTTGCCGGAAAGTCGTTACGAAAAATGCTAATTTCCACGAAAACTTGGCTAATGTATTTCCCATGAATCGGAGCGAGTAAGATGCTGGGTGGGTACAGAAGACTAAATAAATTAAAGAGAAAAAAAGTACGAGGAATAATATTGTTCAAGAATTGAATTTTGTTAAATTCAAGGTCGAAGGTCATTTTCCATTAAAATTACGTCTATGTAGATGCAACGTGTGGTTATTGCTAAAATTATTATCGCCTCGTTCAAGATAACCGTACGAGACAAAAAAGAGAAAAATATAATAATAATAAAATCCCTGGTATGAATTTTAGTAAATAAAAATTATTTTTTATTATTTTATTTCTTTCTTTAATTTCTTATACGAATATACGCGGTACAATTATTTCCTCGACTTTTACTTGTTATATTATTTAAACATAAAATTCATAATACCCAACAACTTTGCTGGAATAAAAACTCTGTTCGTCCCTTGATCGGATTTAATTATACCTTATACATAAAATAATATGAAAAATTCAGAATGAGAAAATTAGTAAGTTATTCCTATGAGAATTTCTGGAAATGGTTACCGTGACTTCTCATTGTAAAAGTTTCAGCCGAGTCTTAGCAAAGTATGACCATTAGCTGACATAGGGTTGAAGAGGGGATGATTTTCCTGGAGGGTCGTGAGGAAGGAGATGAGGTCAGGGAGCTTCGACAAAACTTACGACTCCGAGTGGCCGGCAGAATCGTGGAGAAGTTGAAAACTCCACTTGACGAAAGAATAAAAGAAGCGAGAGGGAGAGAGAGAGAGAGAGAAGCAAAAAGGAAAAAAAACATGGTCGAATGAAAGATTCAGTAGATTTTCGACTTGAGACCTGAACCGGACATCGTCCTCGGAGCTGCGTTATACGGAAGTACTTCTACTTCCAGAGCTAAGAAGGAATCGAAAGGATTTCGTCTCTTAGTAAAGTACACCAATTACATTTCAAAATTACATTTCACGACGTCACCGTACGTATTATTTGTCTCTTATTAAATATTAATTTCATATAATATTATAATATTTATAAAATGCAATTAAAAAACATTCTTTGCAATTCTTCCATATAATATTCACTCTACTAAACGCTTCATGTTCGTTAAAGCCATTAAAGAATGACGCGCGTGTCTACCGGGTGTAGTTGAAATAACGCTGACGGCAATGCAAGTACACTTCGGTCCATTAAAGCGACAATATTACAATCCCCTATGGCGGTTTAACTGGAAATTCACTAGAAACTGTCTGTTGATTGGCAAACGTGGTTATGTCAGTGGCAAGAATGCCAACCATTTAAACAACGAGCTTCATCCTTTAAGACACCAGCACCGACTTGGATTAAACTAAACTTTGTTAATTAAATGATATTTGTTATGCCGCAGTTAAGAGCTCGAGGTTGAGACGAAGAGAGGAGAATTTGGATTTTACAGGAATTCGGTGAATTCTCCCGCACCGCAATCAGTGCACGTAACAGAAGCTACAGGCAGTTTCATATCAAGTACCCATGACAATATTAGATACCATCAGGCTGGTTGTTGAGTTAAAATAAAAATTCAAAACAACCTTTCGATTCTTGACGACACCCGAGAGATTGAATTTTGGTATAACAGCTAAGGGGATTAGGAAAAAAGAAGAAAGAAAGTAAATCGACGGAAAAACAAAAGAATTCAGGAAAAATGTGTGACGCCCATAGATAAAACAAGAGACGGGACCGGCAGTGATAGGAAGTCAAAAAAAGAAAGAGGAACGGAGAAAAATACGTATAAGAATCCCAAAAGACGTGTAGTAGGAGACGTTTGTCACTTTTTTATCAGTCATTTTCTTTTGTCCCCCAACCCTTCCAGGTCCTGATAACATGCTGCCGAGAATTTAAATATTTCGAGTTTTGCGCGCTGCGGCCCTGAGACGACGGCAATTTGGCAAGGAGTGATCTTCGGGGGGAGAAGGGTAACTTTAGACTGGACTTTTTTCTCTTTATTTTCTTTTTACTCCGTCTCATCCGTCTTACATTTCTTTCGTTTCAAGTCCTGTCTTAAGATCCTCATCAAAATCCCCCTTCACCCCCTCCCCCCCCCGTGCCTTTCGCCTATCACTTTCTTCTCATTAATTTCATTGAAGTACGGAATCATCAATTTCCCTATAGATAATGAACACTTGACAGAGACAAACAAATGGCTAATAAATACGGTAAAATTACAGTAACGAATGAACGCGAATCGATAACCAATATGTGACTAATCGATAGTTTGACTAATTAACAAATTAATTACACGTATTGGATTTACACTGTCAACTGATATTTCCCACATCTTTGACCCTATAGCTAATTAATTAGTAACGTGTCAATCGATTTCCAAAAAATGAACATTATACTATTACTGTGTGTATCAAATTGAATTGAATTTCGAATTTGATTATCAGTGCTAATAATATAATTGAAAGTCGAACGTCTACGGTGTCGTCGTACGAGTAGAGGAATTTCATTATATTTTATAAATCGAAATTTAACTATGCACAGTGAAAAATATGTCCGATGCAATTATTGTATAAAGAGTTCTGCATGACACGCGAGCAAATAATTTTCGCGTATGCGTAGAGTTTGAAGTAGCGAAATTATAAGTTTTACAAATATTCTTATTCAGTGTAACTGTTAGAATCCAAGGGAATTGCAACTGCTGGAATATACGTGTATATATATACATGTATACATATATATTCCTATCGATGAGAGATCGATTTCAAAGTTCTCAAGACTGCTTCCGGATGGGGCAGGCGAGAATCGTTTAAAGTTCAACGAGCTGATCAGTCTACCGGAAATGATCGATGTGCAGAATTCTTGTGAAAACTTGAGAAATTCCCAAAAGTAATCCAATCAAAAAATTTTTATAATCATCGAATGAGTGCAGTATCAAATTTGTCTTTATTCCAAAAAAGAGAAAAAAACGAAAGTAAACAATACAAATTTTATTTTCGTTAACGTAAATTTCACCCAATTATTGAGTAACGTTACTAATCGTGTCCTTCGTGCTTCATATGTACACGTGTACAGATAGTTTAGAACTGCTAAGCAAAGAGAACAAAAAAGGGATAAAGGATGGGAAAACGGCTAAAGTTGCGATAGCTACTACAGTACCGGACTGGCCGATTGAACTTTCTATGTATAGCTAGGGATAAATAATTCAGTAATCAATTTACACAACTTTCCTCCGCGTCCATGCCGCCATCGAACTATTTCCATTTGCATTTTAGACGTCTCGCGGAGTGGCTCTGATTTTATTTCACCGCACCTAGAGTTACCAGCCTGTTTTGATTGCAGCCGTTACCTTTGTTTTATATTTATTTCAACCCTTTTGTTCATTCCTCTCCTTCTCATTCTCATTGTTTCTACCGCAGCAGCTACCTTAAAGTTAGAGTAGTCGAGCGAGATCTTCTTTTTTTTTATGCAGTATTTTTCTTCCTCGCCACTACGTTATTACTCTATTTTATTTTTCGGCGCGTTTCAACCGGAATTTACAGGCAAAATCCTTTCCGATTGCCTGCGGACAAATCGTGTACGTCCAATGAGAGCTTTACTAGACTTCAAATCCTTTCCTATCGGGTTTCCACGACTTTTACAGTGTACTACAGGCTATTTCGATTGATTGAAAAATCTTGGTCATAAAATTCACGTTTACTGTTCGACGAATTTTGACCAAGTTATTTCAATGGATCTTGTCAGCGAGATAAGAAGTTACTATAGACTTTCAAAAAGTTATGTTATGATTATGTTGTAAATAGGTTGTAAAGAGAAAGTACATTGTAGGACAGGTAAATTAATCCCGAGTAAAATTTTAGGGCCGATTGGTAAATTCAATACTGATAAGAAACATAGCACCCTCGTGAGTTTGGCAAAAAAAGTTTTGCTTGATAGATACGTCATATTACTTCGTATTCTTCCTTTTTTTTTTCACGTTATCGGCATCTCCTTTTACCCAACGACACTGGCATCTTTTCATTTTTCCTTTATCGATGTGCGAAACTTATAAAAATTCATTATACCTCTATTTATCGGTTCAAAAATTACTCAATCAAAAGTTTCCCCACTCAATTACGTTGTACCGAGTCATAGATAACAAGGCGGCTTACTTGGTTGGTTAATTAAATAATTATTTTGTTATAGTTTCGTTAAAATTTTATATAAAAAACTTTCAAAACATAGTTTTGTTACTTTTTTCTCCCCCCCCCCCCTCTCTCACTCTCACTATTTTTTGTATACGCGGTGTCAAGTATGTACAATGTACATTGTACATTCTCGGCACATCGTACCTGCGGTATCGCTGCATATCACCAATTAAAATACTTTCATAACTTTCAAATTTATTAGGTTGCATAATTAGCGTGCTCGTGCCTCATTAAAAAAAAATGACAAAAATAATGCAAACTATTTCTCAATACTGATAACTGCACGGCAGTTCGAATTTGGAGATTAAAGTAAACCCAATATTCCGACATCAAATCAGTAATTGGATATTAATCTAACGATCGATCTTCTCTCGATGCTCATTAACTCATCGATTACTATCACCTGTTAATAACGTCATTATTGGCTAGGATACGAAATTGAATTGCCCAGTTCGATTAATCTCACAAGCCTTGCGAAGCTATTAACCGAACAATTGTATACAGAAGCTTCGCAGCATCCACGTAATAATAAATAATTACTCATTACTCATACGATAAAAAACAAAATTCACTGTATAAGATTAAAATGTAATTCTTGATCTTAACATAATAAAAAAAGACCATACGAAAAATCAAATATATTTGAGAAATACACAAAATCAATTTGATATATCATGATATTACTTTCCTAGAATTTTTCAATTATCACATAGAAATTGCATCCAGCATCCAAATGGCAGACGCGTCTCATTTATACTACGTAATATACTAATTTATATATAAAGCCAAACGTACTGTGGCACGTAACAATGATAAATTGTACAGAAAGCTACGAAAATGAATTTATTATTAAAATAAAACAAATAGCCGTACAGAGAGACTTAGAAAAATTTTTGTAATCAATATATATATACATATATATGATTGATAGCTAGGAAAGTAACCAGAGTCATTACAATAATGATGGTACACCTTCGACTTTCAAAATCCATTTGACCCATCCCACGAAAACTTTCTGTTCCACCATCAAGTCTCCAAGGTCGTAACAACACGATATACTTTTCGAAAGATTTATACGACCATAACTTTGCACTCTACGCCGAGAAAGCCTAAGCGCTTCCAGTAGATCGCCCGTGGGTGTTTTTTATCGCAGTGGAATTGGCAATTGCGAGGCATGCGAAACATTGTGAAGGTACCTTAACGAGAGTGAGTGCGTGGCAGCTTCCCAGACCTAGATACATCCTCCCCTGGTAAGGATAACGACTGCCTTATTCCACCCTTACATTCTGAGCTCAAAGGAACCCAGTTAATACGTCCCTGTAATTCGACACTTTTTTCCTCCCCTACTACCACCCCTGTACTCGTAGTTCCCCATTTCAAGCTCGTTTTTGCGACAATTAATTTTCATTTGACTTAATTAAATTTCGCGCCTATCTACCGCTACGCCCTCACTTCCTACAGTCGAATTGATTCCCATCCGGAATTGGGCTGGTATTGTGATACATCGTTCCGGTACACGGCAATTTGTCGTAATTCATTTAACCCAGGGCCCGCGTATCCCTAAGTGCTGCCAGGTAGTAATGATTATCCACGCGCCCCATGACTATTCCAAAAAATTAGCAGAACAAAAGGGGATGAGATGGAACGAAGTGAGAATGGAAAATGCCTTTCGATTATTGTTCTTTACTTTTCTTTTTTTTTCTTCTTTCAGTTTTACGTGGAAACAATAAAGAGGCTATGGAACGAGTATACATAGATATACTGTACGTGTAAGATAATTCTATGCTTGTCACCCATGTCGTAGTCTCTGCTCTAAGGGTCCAACTTTTCTATAGCTTCTATTGGAAACACGTCACCTCGATCTGAAGTTTATCAGGACAATGGATGTAAGGCAGATCGATCATAAAGATGATGTCTTATTGATAATTCATATTCTCGTGGGAAACCATATACACTTTTATGACTTTTATCCCTGACATCTCGGATATGGAATTTCACGGCTCCCACGAATGAGCATTGATAGTGCAATTCGCCAGGACTACAGTGACCTGTCGTAGAAGCCAGAAAAGCACAGTTTTCGTTCATTTAAGTGCGACGTTGATGGCCATTCGCGCGTGCCAAACGTTTTTTAGCCAATCAGGTCATCCGACTAACTTCCACTTTCCGGTAGACTAAAGCTGCCATTCCCCGCAGCATAAGACCCTTCCTTAATCTACTTTTCTATATTGCTTTTATCCCATTTTCTTTTTTCTTGTTCTACAAGATTATCGCATCCACTAAAAGATCCGTGTTCGCTTTTACCCATTTTTAGATTTTTAATACGTCCCCCCTTACCCCATTCACTTCACCTTAAATCCGTGAAAGGTTTATATTAAAATATTCCAGTATTTGCAAAGCGTACGTAATGCAAGGGGTATTTAAAAAAATTCATAAAACATATGTGATTCGTATTCGCAAAGCATCTGGATATAGTCTGAGTAACGGTACCGTATTAATGCAAATACAGGTATAAAGATCTTGGGTACACATGTCTATAGCCACATACCGTATGACGTCCCGTGCGCATACATTCAATTCATCCAAGGAATTCACATATGCGCGACAAGTCGGTAAAATAGGAAACGACATCGCCTACATAAACGTAATAATATATTTATGCACCTGGAACAGAATGCATGACTGCATTATGGCTGCATTACAAAGTGCAGCACACCTCTCTATGTAACATTACACTGCACTCGTGTCCAAGATATGTCGACTATTACGCGAAAGTTCCTTGTGAAACGGAACAAGCATTTAGTCTGCAAATTTTACATTAATATTTTACGCTATCCATATTCTGTCACGTGTTACATTTGCCGTACTGTTAATAAAATTTCGCTACGA
>JARQTI010000420.1:941291-962006 GCA_030142655.1 Trachelus tabidus | reverse complement strand
TTCTGCGAACCTACACTGTTAATTTTCAAAGATATAGTTGAAAAAAATCTTTTTAGTCCGTAAGAAAATTTTCTTCACCTTCAAATGAGTCTAGTGCTAATATATCTATGGGGTACCTTGGAATGCATTATCCTGGGATTAAATGCTTAAGGGGGGTAATAGATCTCTCATTTATCCAATCGCAAACACATTTGCCGTACTGTTAATAAAATTTCGCTACGATTCTGCGAACCTACACTGTTAATTTTCAAAGATATAGTTGAAAAAAATCTTTTTAGTCCGTAAGAAAATTTTCTTCAGCTTCAAATGAGTCTAGTGCTAATATATCTATGGGATACTTTGGAATGCATTATCCTGGGATTAAATGCTTAAGGGGGGCAATAGATCTCTCATTTATCCAATCGCAAACACATATCCCTCGTTTTCACGAGGTTTAGACTGGAAAATTCACATAGCACGTTCGCGGTGAAAGGATTAGGTAACACGGCATGATAACGCATTATCATTGATATACCGTGTGATTTAAATGACGATGTATAAATGACGTCACGTTCGTTTTGGCAAAGTGGTGAAAAATGATGGAACCGAGAATTAATGAAGGAGATAAAAATGAGGATGAAAAAAAAAGTCACCGAGTATACTAGGCATCGCTTTTTCAAGGGACTTTGGGGAGGAAGGAGGACAGAGAGTGAAACGAGAGAGGAAAAAAGCAAGAAAAATACAAAAGAAAGAATTGATTAAAGTAGAGTGAAACGAAGAGACTGTCGTTTTACGTTCTTATAGGTGACAATGTTCTTCGCTTCCGGAAGTGACCCTTAGGGATTTTCCGGATGTCAGATATTTCGAGTGCTTAGAATTTAGGGAATTTATTGTCAATCTTAGCTGTCGGGTAACAAAGCACTTTTCGTTGGGCTTCCGGTAGAGGCTTTGTGAGTCAGGTTTAAAAAAAAGGCAAAATACAGGAAACGAATATATATGAATGTTAGGAGTGAACTAAGGTGAGGGGTAAAAAGAGAATCGTTTTCTGGAAAAAGATACGAACTCGAAACAAGACAGAGTCCTTGTGATCCTCTTAAAGAAAAGTTCGACGGAACAAATCTACGAGTGGTTTTTCTTCTCGGAAATACTACAATCTCTATACGCATGGACAGTTTAAAAAAAAGCAATCACGCAGGGCACTTACAATAGATTGAATTTACTATACGTTGCAAAATATGACGTTATGCTTGACGAAACGTCAAAAAGCGAAAAGGACTGTTCTGTGCTTGTGAGTCGAGAGTCAAGTGGAAAATAGCGTTTTCTTTGGTATTAGCATGAAAGCACGAACGTGAAAGGTGCCGATACGTAGGAGAAAAAAAAAGATAAAAAAGACAAGTAAAAAGAAAATATAAACATATAAGAGAATACTCAATTGAAATGCCTATTGCTTGACAACTCACGAGACAGAATGGAGGCATGCATAATTCAAAGATAAATAAAAGGAAGAGATAAAGTCCGGCGCTGAAAGGATTCTCAGAAAGAAGAAAAGGGGCACAGAAGAAGAGTACAAAGAGAAAGTGACAAAGAGAGGATATAAAAACTATAGTTTTTTTCATCATACGATCAAAGTCAAATCTAGGTCCGGCTGATAGTTCTTTTTTTTTACAAGTCCGTGCAAAAGTTCAAAGACTAGTTGTCGATGCTAATTTTACTAAAGCGTCCCGACGCCAATTAGCCGTCTCGACGCCTATTATACGTCCGTGAGGCACGGACTCTTTGACATACTTAAAGAAGAGAAAACTAAAACGTAAGCTCATTACGTCGTAGGAAAAAACAAAAAGTACGAGTGACTACTGTTAAGAGACGCGCATGCGCAGAAAAGACCGAATTGACATTTTCAAAGATCACAGGATATCTTGCTGAGAAAATTATCTCAATTCTCTTCCTTATCTTTCTCTTTTTTTTTTTTGGGCTTTGTGTTCCTCCTGTCATCGGATCGTACGTACATTCGTTCCCTCAGCTACGTCTAACCACCATAAAAATCTTTATGTCGCTCGCGAACGATAGGTGCGAAAAAGCCAATCCTCCCACGGGACCGAGGACCTTTTGCCATTATTTTCTTCTGCTTACTTTATCACACGATCGAGTCATGACAGAATACGTGAGTATCGACGTCGGACAATATCAAAATTCAGTTACGTATTTCTAGACACAGGGAAATATTCAGTGGGAAGAAGAGCGCTGTTATTAATGACACACCCTGTACATGGTTCTACCGTAGAAATGTATAACTTGGCAGAGATGATTTTTATACGAAAGTCATACGTATCACGACTCACTACGCTTGTGCAGTATTTATGAAACCATATGGTGTCAATGAATATGAAGTAACGGAAAACCATTTCGAAAAGCGTTTTAGCGAAAAATTGTAATCCCTCTCGTAAGAACGCCATAGGTTCATAAAAAAAAAAGACCAGTAAAAAAATATGAAATTATTGAACGGTCCACGGAGTTATGACTGTATAATCGATTAAGTGATTGTCCCAAGTATTTTGAAGTTGAATAAAAATGCGTTTGGATTTATTTTCCGAATTCCCATGGTATTTACCATTATAATGCAAAGTACGTGAAACAAATGTGTATCGAGCTTTTACGTGTGATCGTGACTCGCAAGCTTCAAGAAATACTAGAGTAAATTCCATTTACAAAAAAACAGGGTACCGACGGAAAAAAGTGTCCGCTCGACAGATTCGTATTTTCATCGTGAAAGCTGGAAATTCCAGTTGACGTGCAGAATCGCCATGATACTTTGTTAGCTGAGGGAGGAGAAGGGCAGTGGGGGGAGAGAGAAAATCACAGGGTCCTGAGAATATTCCAGTAAAGCTCTTTCAATTCTGACCTAAAGTATTAGATCTCTCCACTTTCTTTCTTCATCGCATCCTCAACGCAAGACATTCCCATGAAAGGGTCCATCCTGAGGACGCTGGACAATCCCCATAAAACGAAGCCCCAAACGTCTCACGCGTGGAAACGTGTACGGGCTTTCCGAGGGAGTCGTTCTTTTTCCACCCACATTCCAGTCCTCGTCGACGTCATTCGCTGGAGCTTTAGATCAGACCCGTTGTCGAGCTCAAAATAACGACGTACAGCAATGGGAAAATTACCAAAAGCTTTCAAAGTGAATTGTGCGATACAACCGCCTACGCGTTTAATCCGTTTTATTCGTAGGGGTTCAATATGGATTGAAGATATCAAAATTGGAGATCACATAATGAAAAGGCGAATTATGATAATCTTTTAATTAATGAACTTCAATCGGCTCCGAATCGTCAGATGTTCAAAACATTGCTAATTCAAATTATAATACATAGAGAGGAATGTACAGTTCCATATGGACTTGTAAAGCTGGACGTACATGCAGCTTTAAAAGAGGGGTTACCGCATGAATCGAAATTCGTAGAAAGGAGGCTTGAAGGCTAAATTTGGAATAACAAGAAGCTTTAAGGGGTAGAAACGTCAAATTGATTAATTGGAACGTACCGTGATATATCGATTGTGCAGACCTGTGCTTAGGACTCACGAGACCCTGTACCAATGAAAGTCAGAGGCACGAATTCATCTGTGGAATTGGGTTTGATAGGTAGATATCGATAGAAATAAAAAATTGACAATTGTCAAATTACAACAATGCTACCTCGATATGACTGGGTTATAATTGCACGTCCTAGAAATTTCGTATTTTCGCGCTAACTAACTCGAGCTTAATTATGTATGTATATGCTTCTGGAACCAACGTATGCTTCACTTGGGAGCATTTAGCAGAGTTTCATTTCAGGCTAAATTTAGGCTTACCCACACGCTATTCTATTTAAGCTTTGGGACAGGAACTTTTGCCACTTAGGGGTTCTCGGTGGGAGGCTGTGGTCCAGATATCTACTGGAGACTGATAAAATCCTCGAAGATGACTCTTGTGATAAGCTATCTTGAGGATTATCGAAGAGGATTGTGTTTGGAAATATATGGGAATGGATCTTATGGTGGTCAATTCGTACGTTGTCTTGTCGTGATTACGGTTGGTCGTTACGGGTGTATTACTTTACTTAAAAATAATGTTTTTATTCATCTCGTTCTCCTCGTTATTCTTATATCTCTTATATACCCTCCCGCGCAATCATATAAATGCAAATGTCTGTTTTTCTTCGCTTTTATTTTACCTCCAACTTTTTCTTCTCCAGATGAAAAGCACGGAGAGCATACTGTATCTAGTAAGGAGGAAATGTCGTAACAGTGGTATAACGCTTGGCTCACCGCCATTGCCATGAAATGAATTTATATAAAGCAGCGGAATTAACGAATTTTCTGAATTTACTTTCGGCCTTGAAGGTAACAGCGAGTCAGGAAAATTATGAGTGAGCTTTGATTAACAAATTTATGACAGATACTTGCTTCCTTAATTTACAACATTTTATGGAATAATTTGACAAAAATTATTTACATTTTCAGAATTCCGTGGGTCTGGCACTATAACGTTAAAGATCCAATCGAAAAATGCCCAAAGTCGAAGAAAAGCTTGAATACACGTAATACCCTTGACTTTTTGCGTAATCCAAGTAAATAAAGGGTTCCTTTAAGGTATCGGATACTTTTTTGCCTTAACAATTTTTATCACTCGCGAACCGCGTTTCAACTTCCGAAGTGTCGAACGAAAAGAGTCTGAGTTTTTATGATGATGGAACATCCCTTCTGGCGTATTTAGATTATTTTTTTTCTTTTCACGGATTCGTGCCAAGTATCCGAACGTCTCAGCATATTTCGTCATTCTTCTGATTCCTTTTATTATTCAACGTGATAACTCCGATTAGCATAAATAATCAATGCATCGATAATTATCAACCTACGATCTGCATTCTGATTATGAATAATATATCTATAGTTAGTTTCAACGCTTTCGAAAGTGTCACTGTATATTATGTGTCAGGTTTGTAATTCCGTTAACGTTACGAATGGACGCGAGAGAACAAACTGGCTGGTAATTTTTCAGCGTTTAAATATTTTGACGCTACGCTTCATTTGCTTGAAATATTTCGCAGCCCAGTCATTTTGTTGGTATTCATGAAATAACGATCCAAATAGCGCGACCTCTTGGTTAATTTAAAATACCACCACATTGGCAATTTGGTATTCAACTGTGCCCGAACCACTGTCAAATCTTGTATTAGGCAGCACTGTTCTGTGAAAATGGAAAAAAAAACTGAAAAGGGGAGGGTTCGAAGGTAAAAAATTGTAAGGGGTGAAACTAGACGGTAGAAGTAAAAACAAATAAAACTTGGCCGGTATGAAATGCAAATTTGTTTAGCTTCATTGCAGCTCCAAAGAATGCAGTTGGTGTACGTGACTATTATTTTCAATGCGCGCAAAATCTTAATGCCAAATTTCTACACCGAGCCTTTCATGCAATTTCTATAGGTACTTTGCAAATTTATTATTTCGACATTTTCATTTCGTACTTTGCATAACTCGACTTAATTCCCATTAAAAATTAGCCTAATGAGTATATTATATAATTTTGAGTATAATTCGTGAAAGAAAGTAAACCGAAAAAAATGGGTTAGAAACGACAGGGTGTGAGCGACGATAAAGTATTATACCACAGAGATACAAAAATACAAGGGAATATAGTCGACGAGTCGAAATATCGATTTGGGCGAATATCCAATCAAGTATAAAGACACCACAGAGACGACATCATACGTGATTGCAAAGTTTCACCGTATAAAGATTTCCCATAACCATCCCTACGAGCGTTACACGTAACCGTGCCAGAAATCGATAACATTTGATCTTACGCAGAGCAAATGGAACTACTGATTTTCTTGTAATCTAAAAAAAATATTTAAAAAAAAGCACCTTAAATACCAAACCCACATCTCAATTCTCGTAACGCGAAACACTCGTGAGGAACATTGCGGCTTACGAGTCCCGACAGAAGCCGTCGGGATGGGATCCTGTGAATTTTTCAGAGATCTCTCGGAATTCACTGGTCCAGTCTATCCTTTCTGACATTTCAAAATTACGAATTCAGGATAGCGGTAGCACGGTAAAGAATTGAAATTTCGGATTGGAAATTTCAAAGATTTTTATTTTCTTTCTTACTACCCTCTCATGAATTTCAAAATAATAAAATTCCTCAATATGCAGTCCCGAGATATTAGCAAGACGAACGGAAGAATTTTCAAGCTCGGAGCGGGCGGAAGCCGGAAATACGTCATCGAAGTGGAATTTAACAGTGTCGAGGTGAACACTGTATTACACGTAAGTGCTTCGCGTTCTAGGTAAACGTCTAAAGCCGTAAGCGACGGCATGCAGACATAATGTAAATCCATGTTTACTATGCTAATACTCGGAAATACGCTAGATGAAAGGATGCTGAGAAATGCCCCATCAAATATGTAAGGCTACTTGGGGGCTTTGGTACAGCGAAGAGAATAAGGTCAGCGTTTCGATGGCGCGACAACTTGAAACTGTCCATTGCGTCAGGTTTACAGTGTAAAACAAGACCGAATAAAGTTGGCGGATTGGGAAATTAAAAAAACGTAAAAAAATGCAGTCATAAGGTTTAAGGACAATAACTAAATTTATGATACATACGTATCACGTGCATCCACGTGGCTACGATACAAATGGGCTGGGCTGTTATATGCGGGATTATATAAGGTGATATAAAAATACAAGAGCTGCAATACCGTAAAACAGGTATTTACGATTACGAGTTATTTTTTAATTAGATTCAATGCGGATTAGAAACAGCAAAATATTAATGACGGCGTAATGGGGGAGGCTTGTAAATTTTCATAATGGACCAATTCGTAATCAAGATTATTCATTAATGAACTTTCGGTACTCGAGATAATTATACCGGTTATTATACTCAGACGCTTAATTGAAACGAAATGATTATTCAAATTCAATGTTCAAATCATACCTGGTTGGCTTGACGATTTTTCTTAAAATTTTTCAAATTTGTCATTTTTTATAAGATTTAAGAACGTTCAGGAAAGACGATAAGATCGCTTGTTTCATGGGATTTATAAAGAATATTCGCAAATTTAGTAGAGGGATTGAGAATAGGTATACATATACTGTATGTATATTTTTGTATATAGCGATAGGTATCATGGAGGCTGGAACCCTCGTTTTCCCTATTTTACTTAATCCTCTTCCTTTCTCCAGCTTCTCCTCCGAGTTTTCTTCGCCAGGGTAAAAAATACCGAAAATCCTTTACGTTAACTAAGCCGCCATTTTTTTAAACACCCTGGATTACACGGTAAGGTGAGAAAAAATGGTGATATTTATCAATGGAGACGAGACATACAAAAACGTACTTAACTTTTTCTCTCACTTCCCACGCAATTTCGGTACATAATTATATATGAAAAAAAAGGGAAATACCCCTACCGCCAATCCATTTCTAGAATATATATTTAAAAAAAATAAAACTCCCACCAGTAAACCCTGCAGGCAAGCATATTGTAGAAGAAATATTTGTCAAGCTAAGAGAATGCAAATAAATTTGCATCCTCTTAAACTTGATAATAAATTTCTAAAATCTCTTCATCGCTCCAGTTTTGAATGCAATGTTCATATAAATTTTTCTAACAGGCTCAACGATCGGTACGAAAAGCTCATCCAGCTGACTGTGAAAAGCATATAAGAGGTGCTCGAATGCATGTCGTGGTAAAACGCAGTGCTCGTTACGCAATGACACTTAAACGCAATCAGCCGATGTTAAATTCGTATTCGAGTATATTTCGACGACAATAAACTCTGGTTTTGCCACTGCAGCCACAACTCACGCCCTGCCAGCCACTTGTCCCCTGCGGAGAACAAATTTGCTTCGTGCTTCAAGCATCTGCCCAGTTATACAAAAGCTCCAACTGTGCGGACCCTCGGTCACGTGTTTCCCAGAAGCCCTCGCGTATTATTACGCGACACAATAGAGTATAGAATTTGAATTTCGTATAGAATATAGATATATCGATCGATAGTTGTTTGAGACAACTTTATTCCTTATGTATTGGAGAGCTTTTTTGGAGCTTTTTCCCACTAAACTCCTACCCGGAAGCTTAATCTATCTGCTGATAATTATAGTTTCTTCTTGTTGTTCGCTTACCGACCGAAAGTTTTCTACCGAGAAGAGCCGAGCGACAACTGAAATTCTAGCAGCGAGTTTACCTATTCTAGGAAAATTTCGAACGCCGGCATACTTCGGCGTCTGTATACGCGCGAAAACGTAAAGCTCGGCATTGTCCTGGGATTAAAGTATTACCCACACGACGATATGTGTGTGAGCTTGAACACGTATCGAGCTTATATGGCGAAATAGAAATATATATATATACTTATGTACTACGTGTCTTCTCTGTATCCTTACGGATACATATGTAAACGGCATAAACTTGCAAGAGCTGCTATCTCTTCTAGCTATACTCGGATTATTGTAACACGATACTCACACGGGCAAAAATGAAGCACAGAAATCAGTGAGGAAGAGAATCTTACACGCAAATTGCAAAATGCTGGATGTAAAGTACTTAAGCCGTACTGCAGCGACTTTTGTCGTTGTTAGCCAAACAATAATTAAGTTACGGAGAGCTTTTATGCGCTGACTGGTTTATCGAGGATTAAGAGTAAAAATAATTTAAATACAGAGATAGTCCGCATATGAACGGAGGATGCAACGAAATTCTTGATTTTTTTAACAGATTTTTTGGATACTACAGAATATACAAATAAGAAGTTTAGATAATTTTATTTTTAACATCGACTGATCGAACTGACTTATTTTTGCTCTTCGGTCTATTCTCGCCTCCCACCTCTTTCGTCCTTGCAAATATCCTTACAGACCCTCCGCCCTCGACTTGCCTATTAAAATTAAATTTCCCAGACAGAGTAAAACTAACTATCCCTCTTCGAGTTGAAAAATAGTTTAAACGAATCAGCCGAGGTTGAACGTGATTTATGAGATTGAATTAAAGCAAAGATCCGAATGAAAAAGCTCCGTGAGAATTCGACTTTCCGGGAAAAAATTAATGTCGTCGTACAAAATATTTTTATCGTGTGACAAAAATCAAATTCTGTCACGAACAGTCCTTGTCTGTGGATGGCTAATTTATATTAATTTCCCACGTAATTTCACACATTAACGTGTATCATTTCTGGCGCAGTGCTAGTATAGTCGAGCCGCAACATCAGTTTCACTTTGAGAGGCCATCTCCTTACGAAACGAAACACAAATAAGTCACCTCATCTGCTACTGACGTGCTCAACTTCCAAGTGCCTACTTTGCCCAAGACCTGGTCCTTGATTAAGATTCGAGGTTAATTACGA
This sequence comes from Trachelus tabidus, assembly GCA_030142655.1. Classification (NCBI taxonomy): domain Eukaryota; kingdom Metazoa; phylum Arthropoda; class Insecta; order Hymenoptera; family Cephidae; genus Trachelus; species Trachelus tabidus. The sequence goes on along the minus strand of JARQTI010000420.1, from coordinate 952,640 downwards.
CCAAGGAATCTCTTCGTCAAGAAGTTCATCTATGTATAGTCTTTATCCTAATCCAGCAGTGTTTACATCCGGGTTTAGAAACGATGACGAAGTACTTTGATTAGATGCGATTTAAGGTTACGAACTGGGTCAAAGTAGGTTGTCCCTAGCGTTAAGATGATCTGAAATATAATTCGCAACGTTTTAAAGGTTTAACAGGATTTTCAAAAGTCATTACGGAGATAAAAAGTGCCAAAGGTAAAGGGTATACGACCGTTAAATTGGTACAAGTAGAACGTGAAAATAACACTGTATAAATATTCTTTAATGGTGTACAGGTATTTAGTACTTTGTACCCTTAACGAATACAAGTTTCCATTCCCCATGGGAATATTCCAAAATAAAATAGGAAGTAAAATTTATTCACTCGAATGAAAACGTATGGTTTATGCAGACCCAATATCCGTATCAGCATCCGTACATGAAAATGCTCTCAATTTATATTATAAATGCATAAACTAATTTACATAATTTCCAGAAGTGCACAGGAAGTCGCAAAAGAAATTGGCGACAACAAGGCAATTCTTCGATCGAAATTGCATCCATCAAATTTATAGAATATCACGTGCAAATTTATCGCGCGATTTATACCTTCGCATTAATTCAAACCCTACGCCACTTTCTTCTGCTGTACTTACGAAAATTAACCGCCGCTGCAGCCCACTGAAAATCCTTTAAACCAACATTAGTGCACAACACGCCGCAGCTGTTCTTCAGGCTACAAAACGTGTTTTCACAGGTGGTCGCATTAAACTTTGCGTTAAATAGGCTTTCAAGTAGTTAATTAAACTTTGACAAAGTAGTTCACGCAGGACATTCCCCGAGACATGAAACTGCCCTTTCCATATCTCTCGTGCGCTTATATCTACCATTTGCATCAGAGTCCACTGTACATGTATAGACGAAAATCCGATTAAAAAAATGTCTATAGATAAGAATAATTGGAAAAATAAATTATAAACAAATTTTTAAGTTCAAATCACCCGCGTTTACTCCTTCATAGCAAAACTACAATTTGGCTTCACTATCCAATCTAAATCCGCTGCAATGCAGTATTTTGCAAAACACATGTTAAAAATCAATGAACCTCTTGGGACAGTAACTATGTACAACCAAGAAGTGCAAAAAGACGTCCCAGTATAAAAAATACATACAACCATGTACCAAGGGAAAATAATGTATTGAAAGTCAATTCGATTTTTGACAGAGAAACTAATGTTCTCTTTAGCTTGGAACTATTGATTCTTTTTCCCATGAAAAATGACTTAGAACATGAATGGTTGCTGCTTGAAGCAATATAGGTATACGTTAATGTGTAGAGTGAGGGCGGGAGAGGGGAGGGAAGTTAAGGGATGAATTCGCGGTTGTCGATATAGACCAGTTGAAAACTTGAACGGGGGATGCTGTAGGGGTGGGGTCTACCAATTCGTGGACTGAATAAATGTTGCGGTGCTGAAAACCCTTTTCTAAATTCTCTCGTTAGGATTGTTAATAAATTTAAGGACTTGACGGGGTAGTTAATCAAAGTCGACTGTATTAGAGGAATGATAATGACAAGAAAGAGAAAACAGGTATGAAATTACACAATGCCCAATAACGTGCGCAATGAGAATATTGACTGTCAATAGATGTCTACAATAAGGGTTGTGTATAAGGAATGGAGATGCAAAAAAATTTTTATCCGTTATCAAAAATAAAGTTATATCGTTATACAAAGAAAAAGAAATCACTTTGTATTGCAGCTAAAGGGGATGTATAAGGTATTGTCTTTTTTTATCTTTCATAATATAAATCTTCAAAGTCAAGGGATTGCGGCCTTTCGAAATTTTTTGTATTCTTCCATACATACTATTTATATATTTTCTTTGTTATAAAAGATCATCGTATAAATTGTAGCATGACGTTACAGAGCTGGAAGGGATATCATTTAGGATTGACTAAAAAATAAATAAATAGGACTTATCAGATCAGGCAGTGGGTTCGGTGGCACAGGGGTAAGTGCCCGATTTGGCAGTCCGAAGGTATCGGGTTCGATTCCCGATCGGAACTCCTAATTTTTCGGAAATTCCTAGCCCTCTGGCGCTCCCTGGCGGTTCTGTGGATAAATTAATTATAGCAGGGCGAGCCGGGCACCACGTTATAAAATATATAAAATTCATTCTTGAGATAAAACCTCGGAACTCTCTAAGCTTGCCCTTTTGAAATCATGCGTTCCCGACCCTTTGTCGGGTCTGGCCGCAGCTTTTAAGCTCTCCGGTTCAGCCGGTTGCTATGGCGAAACATGGACAGTTAAGAAAAACATAAACAGGGTGGAAAAAAGACGAAAGTGTGCGGGAGGAGCTTGACGATCCCTGGCTGTCGCTGTCAGTGTCAGCGTCGGCGTCGGCGTCGAGTCGACTGGGTTAAAAATGACAAAATAATACTCGAGGAGAAATTTCTGGGAAAAAGATGTGGAAAGGCACGAAAACGGGTGTGGGGTTGGTTGGGTGGAGAAAAAAGCTTACCGCGTTACTGATAAAAAACTGGCCGACGTCCTGGAGATCGACAGGTCGGCTTTAATGGTGATTAGGGACTTCTGCTCTATTTGACACCGTTGAAATTGCCATCAGCCGTCTTCAAAATGTCCTGCTCTGTGAATCCTATCGTCATTGGCTTCTTTTCAGGCAAAAGAAATTTCCCGGTCGTAAAAAAAAATCAAACGATGTCAACGACCCGAGTGGAAAGCTTCCTGATTAAGCGACGAAGTGAAAGGATTCGTTTATGGAAATAATTTTGAACAGAAAATTGTATTCCACTTGGTATTTCTTAGGCCTTTTGATAAAATCATAATTTTCAAGTAATTATTATCTCGTCGTATCTAACCGTAGCTTAATTATTCATGTGGTACATACGAAAAACGTAATGCAATTTTAGGCAAAAAGTATATTTCATTTTTGCTCGTTATTATACGTGCTATGGATTTTGCAAGACAAAAATTATTTTAATACGATACCCATAATAATATTGAAATTTAATTACACGTGTCTCCGTTATCGGGACATGACAAATAATATCGCAATAAAAGCGTAATAATTGATCATTATTTTGTAATAGGTGGGTACTGATTATACGGATCGTACTGATTTTATACTATAATAATAATAAATTATTGCATTTAATGTATAATAGAAATAATTATTTCCCAGTCGTATATTGTATCGAGTATAAATATTTTTCGAAAAAGCGAAACAATCATTTTTACGTAAACTCTCGATAATTATTATGCAAATGTGATATAGGAAAAAATATACGTATTGAACGAGCGAAACGCCACGGTCTAGTGAAGTTTCAATGAAATCTATTTGCGGTATACTAAATATTGAATTTACAACAAAAAACGTATTGAAGGAAAATATTATCGACTATGCAGTATCGTAATTTTTTTTTAATCCACCGATAATCCGATTCCCCATCCATCATCCACACTCATTATTTTTCACTCCATGATACTCTCTAACCGGTACGTTCAATTACTCGATTTTTACCTTATTCATTGTACTCCTATCTAGATTCCACAAAAACTTTCATCTACAAAAGACATTTTTATTACCTGTACAACATTTCACGAATTTATCAGACACTGTGAACTGTGAGATAGTGTGAAAATAATTTTTGAACGAGATGCGAGAATGTACAATATCATTAGACGATAATAATACGGACGAAAATTGAAAACTTTCATATAATACACGATGCCAAAAAAAATGTAAAAATGGAGCAAGGTAACAGACGTTGATGAAAAATTATTTAAAAAATAAGAAGCTTAAAAATTTGTGAATCTTTTGAAAGAATTATAACGAAAGATATTTTTAATATCCGCATAAACGAATAATATTGAATCACGAATTTCTATGATATTTGCGAATTTACGTGATTGGTAATTTTTTGTCAATCTCGTATAAAACAAAAAAAGATATTAGAAGGCCTTCGCTTTTTCGAAACATCGAAATATATAGGAAGCCGGAAAGCCGGTCTCGAAATAAAATAAACTACGGTCATAAATTTCACCCTAATCCCTTACGCTCCCTTAGAATAATACAGAGGGGGATTAGCTAGCGAAGAAACAGTATGAAAGGGCTAACCTTGGAGAAACCAAAAAAATGGTAAATTTCTTCTATGCAGGAAACGATCTTTCTGCGAGATTTGCCAAAGGCTGACATTAATATCCGAAACATTTTTGCACTGCGAATATCGGCAGGCATTTTCATCACTCTTGAAAATCCAACGTATTTATTGTGGTTTATGGAATACTGAGCCGTCAAAAGAATTTTAAATGCTACTCTGTATATCTATATAGAGTTCAGAGAGGCTGTAATACAAATTCTATAAAAATATTATATTACATATTATACATATTTGCACGTTAAATATATCTATATAGACAAAACCTGGCCTCGTATATACTATAGTTATTCAATGTAGAAAACTGTACAGTAAAACGTTTCCAACATTATTTGATGCTCTTATAATTATTTAAACTAAATTTAATATATATATACATGGCAAAACATTATATGAACCAGTAATGAACATGTGTAGTAGATCATATGGCATTCATCTATTGAGCATATACCACTATCCATTCTCAATTCTCAATATCTATTATTGAAAATTACAATTTCCTCTACTGATAATATGGCAGTCGCAATTATATTGATGAATCCCGTAAGGTTTCAAGATTGCACTAACGATAATAAATATCTTAAAGAATAAAAACAGCTTCCATTTCTCAGATACGTACGAGAGTAGCAAACTTAATAAGATCATATACAATATATCTAACAAAAGTAAAGTCTACCATTCGTATAAAGATTTTTTTTACATGAGTAATGAGATGTCGGATGATCAAAATATTACCATAAATAAAGATAATATGAAAAAAAATGAAAAAAATATCCTTATAAAAAGAATTTCAATATATCATTATAAAAAGAGCTTTCAGAAGCTATTTATATCCTAAAAATTGAATCATGACCAAATATATTAAACTTTAAAAAATTTTGACAAACCTAAAAAAATATATTGATAAAAACAATCCGATGAGTCTTAGAAAAAGAATTTAAAAATAACACAGACTTATAATTTTCCTTCCAATTTCAAAATTGAGTAAGGATCTTCATCCACCAAGTATTAAAACTTACAAAACAACAGTCACCCGCATACAAAGCGTTAAACACCAAAAAGATAAGCCCATACCAACGAACGTTTTCTTATCAAAACCAATGTTCGATATCCGATACAAGTAGTAATATAAAACAAACAAAAAGCGTGTCTTGTATCAACCACATTAAACCAGTTCCGTGTTATTCAACGCTCTGGAATAGAAGTTCCTATAGTTTTTGAAGCACGCGAAAGCCTCTTTGGCAAGACGAGCCACTCGCAGCGCCACTTCAACTGACTGCAACTTTTCTATAGGGCTAGACACACGGTCAACACGTTCTTTGTTTCGACAAGGGTCTCTCCTGGCTTTAGCCAACCGCCGTTCTCACTTGAAGTCTAACGATGCCAATGAAGGATGGAAAACCATCCACTTCGTCATCGCAGTGCGTCGGGTTCGGTTTTCTTTAACTGACAAAACCGAACGCAGAATAAAGCGCAGGAGAAAAAAAGGCAGCCGCAAATACCGGCGGATATTCAGAAAACAAATGTAATCCAAGCCCACTCGTTAATTCTTTGAAATTCGCTGGAGGGCTTACGATCTATATCAACTTTTAAAACAAAATGTTCCGCATGCTACTGTTACTGCGCGGAACACCCGGTTATATAATGTCGACCGAGCAGGCAGGCAGATATTCGAAAAATCCCACGCAAGATTTAGCTCGCACGGCGTTTTTCCTAGTTGGAGATTTTTCTGTGATTTTATGAGTTTATATGTTTCACGTATACCTACACATATTATACATATACATTGTGTCTATTAAATTATTCAGCCCTGACGCAAAATCTGAACACAGCTTTACTATAAGAATCGAATAGGTACTTCACGTGGTTCGTTTTTTACTGAAAAACCCGCGCACAGCCGTGCTAAATATTTTTCTGGATATTAGCCAGTTATCGGAACATGAGAAATAACAAAAACTGTCTTCCTCGATTCACACAAAACTCTAAATAAAATTTATATTGACAAACCTTCCACGAAGAGTACGAATAAAATCGTAGTATTTTTATAAATATTTGTTTACCTTACCTATACAGTATTTCTATGTCTCTGTGTCTTCTTTCTATGTAAGTTTCCTTTGTAAATTTATCAATGACACGTTTTTACCTATAACAAAAAAATATTTAGCTACTAAAACTTCAATGTTACCTAATTATCATTTTCATTCAACTTTTGAACTATTGAACCTTGAGTACCGGTATAAAGTGGGATTTAAATCTTACGAGTTTCCTGTCGACACGAATCACCCTTCGGGTGGTCGTACGTCGCGTTTCCATGGAAACTCGTGTCGAAGTAACAAGAGTGCAAGGATTGTCCTTTCTGTTTTAGGTACCAGCGAGAGTGGCAGAAAGCATCCAGTCCTTTTATTCGTCCACGGCGAGAGCTACGACTGGGGCAGTGGCAATCCCTACGACGGAAGTGTCTTAGCAAGCTACACAGACCAAGTTGTGGTTACGATGAATTACCGACTGGGTGTGCTCGGCTTTCTCAATGCCAATATGGCGCCCCACTTAAAGGCGAGGGTCGCCAATTACGGTCTCATGGACCAGATCGCGGTTCTGCAATGGGTGCAACAGAACATTGGACTTTTTGGCGGTGATCCCGGCAACGTTACTTTAATGGGACAAGGAACTGGCGCTGCCTGCGTTAACTTTCTCGCCATTAGTCCCACGGTCAGGTCTGGTGAGTTTAACGAAACCATATAGACATACAGACTGTGCCCACGTACCGTCATTTTACCTTTAAGTAGATGCAACGAGTTACGGTCCCTCCGTACCCGTTAACTCCATTATACCAACTGCGGAAAGGAACGCGAATCGAGTATAGTACACGTTATAGGGAAACAAAAATTCATTTTAATTTATTTATACCGTAAGGATACTTGCGATAGAAAGAGCTCCTTATTGTAACGATGCCGGAACAGTTATAACGAGATCCTTAAAGGATTTCAAGTAGACACGTTTCTGATCGCAATTCTATGATGCAATTCTTCCTCCTATCCTTTCAAGGTAGACGTATATCCTTTGGTAAGAGATGTAACCGTACAGCTGTATACCGGCTGTACTGGCAAAATCCGTATAGAAGTGCAATATGGCAATAACGAGAGAAAGCTGTAGCAATCGTGTAGCAAGGAGCTATTTCGTACATTAGATATATATTATATATATATATATATATATGTTACATCCGGAAGCTAAAGAGTATCGATTTGAGATTTTTAGCCAGGGGCGTAGGTAGTCTGTGGATATGTTTGAGACGAACTATGTTCGGCTCGTGGCTTACTGGTTCGTGCCTTCATGTGGTAACACATTGCTGCAGATATTGGCTGTCGGCCCTTATATCTTCATCCCCCTTCAAACCCATCGCCGTTAACGGCTGCAGGTTAACCGCTTCGCGATCACGTTACCGTATAGGGCGCCTGCGTGGGAAGCTAGTTGAGACTTTCTATGATATTATGTGCGTGAAATATAGCAGATTTTGTTACTGCAACGAACCTTCGGCCATTTGTCTGCGGTTCTTATCACGACCACCATCTTCGCGATTATTCTTGGAAATTCTTGTTGAATAATAATTTTGACATCGGGTAACTATGCTCTGTTGTTAATTCAATATTTTTCATTATTCAGGACCAGAGCCAATAGAATGAGACTCGTCTGTAGTTTGCACTCTTATTATTTTGTGTTTACGTCTTTGAAAGAAATTTTTTTTATTAATATTATCTACCTTTTAGGAAAGTTTGTTAAATGTAGAGATAATTGATATATATTTTTTAAGTTCGTCTTTATTGCTATTGGATGGACCGGAGTCATAATTTTAAGAGGATCCATAAAATTGTTGTACAGTTTCAGGTTTTTTTTTCGGGTTTATATCGCCCTCTTGTCACTAAAGAATCTTATCGTGTATTCTCATAAATCTTTATGATTGAAACTTTTTATAGACATTTGAAAATGTAAGTATTAGCGAGAATTTCGAAATAGACGCGAGCATATTGTCGTGTGTATGTTTTATTTGCAATTTTCGAAAATTTCTATTTTTCTATATTTTTATCCCAATTTTATTTGTTTCGTACAATGTATATGCGTGGGTTTATATGCCCAAATCCAGATAAAGGGATCCGAAATCTGTCCACTTTATCGGGACTAGGAAAAAGTCTATTGTGACAGATTGCGAAGGTCAGTTTTACGAACCGTTAAAAGTCGGAAACGGCTATAAGAGTCGTCCTCAAGTTGCTAGTCAGCATGGTTCTCAACAATGCTGGCTACAACTTCTCGCGTAAAACTTTTTAGGACGGGAAAACATAGATTCCTTCGCAGGGGTTGACTCCACAGTAGGATATCAGGATAGTCCCCTTGTTTAAGGTCGACCCAACCGTGTCCCATTTTCTTGATTGTTTGTGAGGCATCCTGTAGTGACCGTGAATACAGAATAAAATGCATGTTTGATTGGCTTGAGAAAATGGAATATTTTAGGAACATAATAAAGTTTCTTTATGAACACGCATATATGGCTCGGATCAATATATTCGGCAAAGAAAATTATTTCCAAATTTTTCCGACAAAAATATGGATACGAAAAACCAAATCATAATTTTTATCGCGTTTAAGTAAAAAAAAATATATAGAAATAAGTCCTTCTCGCCAAATTCAAACGATACGAACGCTCTCTTCGGAATGCAACGTATCGAAAAACCACGCTGGAATTCTCCAGCGAACAGCCAAAGCGCGAAATTCAAACGTACTTCAATCCTCAGCATCTGACACATGGCTGAAATCTCGTAGGAACGATAAGCCGGATTTCACATCCAAAAATTAAAATCAAAGCAGACGACCTCAGAAGACATTTTATATTTGAGATATTGCGTATCCAAGAACCGTTTTACGAGCCAGATAATTTCCTTCTTTTTTATCATGTTTATCCAAGCCTTATAGGCTGCACCGTGTAGCCTGGTCGTTTCTTTGGGCATAAAAAATACTTCTACGCCTTCAACCTTAAATCGTACAAGCGATTTCTTTTTTTATCATGGCGAAACTTCCTTTCTGAGGTCACCGGATATAAACTGATCTCTATTTATTCCAAAAACGATAGGTTCTCCAAGTTATTACCTTCCGGATTAATGGCGACTATTACCCGGTCCGTCGTTTCAGCGGTTTCATGCTCGCTGAGAAATTCACAGAGAAAGTAAGAGCGTCGATTGGCGTCGATTTTAGAAACGACTGTACTACACATACATACCTACCACGGATATTTTTCAGAAAGTGGTTGATGACTTTAAAGATGTCGCTGCTTTCGATTCCACCAGGACTCTTCAAGAGGGCCATCCTCCTCTCGGGAAGTGCACTCTCATCCTGGGCCGTCGTAGATGATCCTGGCACTTACGCGTTAAAACTCGCCCGCGCCACCAACTGCTCCATTCCCGAAGATCTCTTCAAGGATCACGAGCTGATCGTCGATTGCCTCAGAGATGCTAACTTGGACGATCTACTTCAGGTTGATATTCAAGCCCCGACCTTCCTCAGCGCCTTTGGTCCCAGTGTCGATGGAGTCGTCATAAATCCGGACTTTCAAAAGGACCTGCTATCCTACCTGGGTCCTGAGTTTCAAGGATTCGGGTAAGACACTTGGATATTATTTTTAAGCTCATCCATGGGATCGTTAATAGTCGAGCTTTTATTAATTTCGCGATATTTAATAATTTTTGAATTTTAGATAATTTTAAAAATTAAGCTTATCATTAATCGCTCCGACGTTCCTGCGTTATCTTATCTATCGATGATACCATTCATTTTACTTTGTTCCAGTTAATTTGGAATCTCACGACGTTCTGGCTGTTACCAAAGTTTCAAATTACCGTGGTACTATATTTGGCCTTGATTGGTTTGTTTATAGGCAACAGCTAAAGAGAACCGAACACGGGACTCCCATTACGAGCAACAACAAATACGATTTACTCTTCGGCGTCACTACGAGCGAGGCGCTTTGGAAGTTCGCTGAAAAAGACGTTCAGCAGGGATTCGAAGGAGACAGAAGAGACAGAATTATAAGGACCTACGTAAGAAATGCGTACACGTATCATCTGACGGAAATATTTTATACGGTAGGCATGGCTAATTTATATTTATATGTAGCATAAGTACGTATGTAAATGCAAGTGGAAGTTTAATTAAAATCTTTAAGACACTATACATATATGTAACGTTGATCATTTTGCAAATATAATTAGATAACAGATAATTATAATCATTTCACACTTCATTAAAATATCAAAGTGCAGTACGATCGAATATTTAGTAGAAACTGTTGCAATTGTAAAATTATTATGTTATTGCTACGTACTTTTCAAGTACATGGGAAATAAAACGAACAAATTTTATTTTCAAAAAACGTTTCCATACTCTAAATGTGTCCAATTTATAGTTAACAGTAAATGGTTTTGCCTACGGATTAATCCAAAGCGTATCGGACATTGCAATTTTATTATTATACTGATTGATTTATACTGTGGTCTGCGGGATACTATAAATATACGTTTATTCGTTATATCTTGAACATCCATTAAACGTAGCGGGCTTTCATGTACGTGAATGTAAAAATTGGTAAACAAAAAAAATATTTTTGTTAATACAGAGTGAATTTTATAAAATCAATAGAGTAAATAGCATGAACAAAAAATCATATCAAATGTCCCTTTGAAAGAGTACGGGAAGCATCACCATATTCCACGTGTAAATTAAAAATTTGATTTTCAGCAGAATCCTCTATAAAATATTTTGTAGAAACAACGTTAATCCACACAATTTTTTTAACTTGCTATACTGAATTTTCGAAAGATATTAAAAGTGCTTACTTACATTTGTGATGGGTTTAGAAATGTTTCGTTAGGTTAGATCAGGTCAGAACTCCAACACTGTGATGTCCCAAGTTAGTGTTTTCAAAAAAAAAAAAACATTAGTTTACTATTGTGAACGCCCCTTTATTTTTAGTGTCCCCAAAGTATCTTTTTGGAAACTTATACATATATATACAGACATATACATGTTTAAAGGGTAGTTTGGGGACAATTTGGATATACAACGTACACATTGAGGACAATTGTATAGTTTGGGGTCGGGTCT
>JARQTI010000420.1:905600-941191 GCA_030142655.1 Trachelus tabidus | reverse complement strand
AGGTTAGATTAGGTTAGAATTTCAATGCTGTGATGTCCCAAGGTTTAGTTTTTTTTAAAAAAAAAAACATTAGCTTGTTATTGTGAATGCCCCAAAATCGCCTGGGTCCTCAAACTATACGAACTACATGATTATATACATATATATGTATATGTTACGTTGAATTCATTACGTAAAAGCAGAACGATTCGGTTGATCTTTGCTCCTTTTCCACAAGGTCGTAAACGAGTACACGGATTGGGAGCGCACGGTTCAGCACCCAGTGAACACGAGGGACGCCTGCGTCCAGGCGCTCAGCGACGCCCAATTCGTGGCGCCTTTAGTGCAGACTGGCGACCTCTTTACCCTGAGGCACATGAAGAAACCAAACAACCCTCACGTAGCACCCATTTCTGAGGACGAGCGCGAACCAATGCCGAAAACCTACTTTTACGTCTTCGACTATCAAACCAAAGATGGCGACTATCCTCAGGTGAGTCAAATTATATGTACGTATAGTACATTCACTATATACTGGACTTCACTGCTTTTAATAAATTTCATCGAATAATTCAATAAACGAGAGCTGGATGAAATGACATAAAATTCAAATATATTAAAATTATTACGGTCCACTGTCGGTCAGCAAAATATAATAAATTAATTATGAATTTACATACGAACAAAATGCACGGCTCATACTGTGTTAGATAATAAGTACTGTACCGATAATGATAACAATTTTGATAATATCTTAAAATCATAGATACCACAGCAAGTATCGATTTAAAAGCCAACCGACGACAGTCAACGGATATAATAACGTAATCTCTACGTGATTATATACAATTTCTGCATAATTGAACGTAAACATAGAGATCATTGGGGATAGAGTAACATAGGGGTTTTGCATTATATGGCTCGAGTATATATAATCTATGTATTCACACACATGAAATTGGGAGGTTTGGTACTGTTTTACGTATACAACGTATGCTATGTATATATATATGTGCCTGGCAGTTACATAATTGCGGCAGAATTTCACAAAGCACAATTTAAATCTAACCGGCTCTCTTCCACGTCATGCGTATACATATCTGTCATATGTGTCATATATGCGTGCACATGGGATACGTGACAGAGATATGACATTATATAATATCACATTCGGTTTAACCGGAAGTCTCGTGCCACTGGCTGCAGGTTAAAAGCACCATTTATAGCATCAGATTAAAGTTGCGGCTGCGCGAGAAGTTTACGAGTCATCGGATTTGCAGTATCGCTTTCAATTTAATGTACCTGGACATCAACAGATTGTCCATCCTAAGACCGCGCTTCAATTTCCCACAGGGTGATAAATCTACTCGCCAATATAGCGGGTATGTCGTTGCCGGTGCATCGCGCAATTCGGGCCGATCGTAAAACGTGCAAAAACTTTCGCACCTTCGAATCGCGTGTTCGTTATATGATCGAATAAGAAGTCTTGTAGGAAGGAAAGGAAAGCAGCAGGAGAGATTCTAAAGAAGAGGATGCAGTACGTAGAGAATAAAGGGTTAAAAAATAAAGATATCGTGTGTTTATAAGATCGGTACAAGGCAAATAGTCCTGTGATTTTAGTGCATACCTATATAGATATATTTAACTATTATGTGTGAATGTATATGTATATATAGCAGAACACGACTATGTTTTTGCGAATAATTTAGTGCAAATTGGAAATAGGATGGAATTCTAATAAGTGGGTTGAATGGGTTGAAAGTGCTAGTGAGTGCAGAAGTATTAAGTGGTCATGCGGTATGCATATATGTATATATGTATATATAAGGGGCGGTACGACTAAAATTCTATTAGATACTATTTCTGCACACGCAATTCCTTGATCCTTGGAATTCTGCGAATAGAGGCCCCACACCCTGCCTCTTTGCTTCTAGATTGCAAAATGCCGTCGACTTTGGCCCGCGCCGTTTGTGCGCTTCGCGGAATATTGGCTTTGCGCGGTTTAGCCGACGATCCCATTTACGTGGTCGGCTTCGCAAACAGCTGCCGGCACGGAAGAAGGTGCCTATATTTATATTTCGTTTTTCTCAGCGAAATCCTTCTGCTTTTCGATTCACGAATCGAGAATCCTTCGGGGTAACCACTTTGCGAAATCCCCAAGCACGCGTATATGCCGCGTAGAATTTGTCATGGGAATATTTTTATTTTCTCCTGCGAAATTTTTTCTGCTATCACCGCGACCCGTCATTGTCGTTATTACCGCGCCGAGCTAATCAATTTTAAAGAATGCTTCAGCGATTCGTTGGCGTTCAACGGAGAAACGCGAAATTCGATGGATTTCAGAGGTGAATGGATTTCTGAAACTTTTGGGTCAGAGTGAATCAAAATCTGAGTTTGATTTCCGGTGGATGCTGCGGTCCAGAATCGTCTTTTGAGAATGAGGGTAAAATTTTTATTTCACGCGAGAAACAAGGTGGATACTAAATATTTCTTTTTTAATGAAAATAATGAAAATTACTGCAATTCCAGTAGAGTAGTGGAAATCTCTCTATATAATTATGCAATTTCAGTCTCTTTGAGAACAGTACATATACATACGGTATCTAGGTACACGTACTTTCCCAAGGTATCGTTTGATGTAACTCCAAAAAGGGGTCACTGATAATTGCAAATTAAAATCGATCACTAATTAATTCCAATCGCGTGATCAATCGACGATCATTATAATTAAACTCTCCCTAAATCCCATTTGCCAGATCGTATTCATTCCTCTCACAATCAGTAAGTCCACGTCAAACGATCGACATTGATCCGCGAGCTGATCCGTGTGGTTGATAGGAAGGATTTAACTCCCGATTACCCAATTTATCATCCGACCATTCGACAAACAGTTCCTCGCCGTTCAAACATTTCCGGTGCAAAAATCAAAGATCAAAGATATTAGCAAAATTGATGAGGGCATAAAAGAATTTAATCGAATCTAGAATTTCGAGTGGATCGCAAGTAAAAGCCCAAGAAACGTCTTTACCTTGTTCCGATTAAACCTACGTGTATTCGTGTATTTAATAATGCAGGCAATCATTTCGCAAGAAGGCATCCCGTGAAAACTGCTTGGATCGAGATTTGGTGAAATTGTTTGCTGTGAAAAAGAAAGCTGAAGATAAAAGTCAATTTGTAGGTAAACATGCTCGCCCGTTATTACACATATGGTGTACGTGATCCGACTAAGAAATTACGTTTGCAATACAAGTGCTGGTACTTGCTTCTCGAGTTTCTACATTTATATATCTATATATACAAAGGAATATATATATATGATTTCACCCTCCATCCATTACGTATCTAGCTGTACTACATATATGTGCAAATATGTATATATCTATCGCAAAGCGATTCTACAACTTTATATACTTGTTTTATGTATACATACTTATGTAACTATATATGTATTGTAATGTGGCGTTGCAGTGCTGGAACAGGCGTCTGTCAGGAACGGCTGTAAAATAAGTAAATAGAATTTAGGAAGTTGTACAGTAATTTCAGTGGCATAATGGTAAGTGCCTGGCTTGGTAGTCCGAAGGTATCGGGTTCGATTCCCAATCAAGAAGTGATTTTTTTTTTTTGATATTCCTGATTCTCCAGCGCTCTCTGACGGCCCCGGATAAATTAATTGTAGCGAGTGCAATCGAGTCACTCGTTATAGCTTGTAAGCAATCGCGTTTGCATTTTATGAATACGCCCTCTACATATTTGTATATAATTATTACAGATGTAGAAAGAATCATGGCAATATAGGAAATAGGTACGCGAAAATATTGTGTAAATAAAGAAAAACGCTTCCTGTGCAAAAAATATGTTCTCATATTACGCATAGAGGTACGTAAGCACATAAATTCATATTGAAAGCTCGTGACATATATGTTCTACGATATTATATGAAAAACTTTCAATATGTGGATTTTACTTGTATATAAACAGGGTATACGTATCACGATTCCAATGCTGTTGTAGATCGTCTTTGTAACGACCTGTAGAGATTGAAAAAATTCGAAATTAGTTCCGCTACGTCCTGACTTATGGATTCGTGATAAAATTATACAAATGTACCCGTCGCTAGTAGCGCGGCTTTTTCTTTTTACAAAATACGGAATTCACGTTACGTTCAGAAATCGGATGGTGAAATGCTAGATAGATATATATATATTTATGTATTTGCAATCGACAGCACGATTAAAATGATTTTGTGCAAGAGTATACGTAATGATTAATCATTTCCATTGCTGGAAAATTGTAGACCCATTGGAAATTGTGAAAAAAGAGGTGCAATGTCAAAGTAATTATTGAATACGCGGCTATGCTACTAGCAATGCGCGATAGGAGTGATTTGACGAGGTCATCGAAATATCGGAATCCATGATTGACGTTTAATTCCGTCGATATATTGAAAAGTGGATAAAACGCCCATTGAACAATTAAGGTCCTGTACACACTGGTCGATATAGTCATTCTTATAGCCACTATAGCCATGTTTGAGGAGTGTCCATTCGAAAGAATTTATTGGCCTTTTATTGCAGAATTATTGCACCACGTCGGTATTTACTGGAATTCAATGAAACGAATCCAGGCACACACTACAGGCCAATTCGCACAGCTTCGCGTTGCGCGATACCTATAGCAAGACTGGAGGAAATTCTGCTGCCGATTTTTTCCATTTATTCGATTTTATTCGTACTCCGCAAATTCGCTTTGCTTTGTAAAAAAATGGAATGGCCTTTTTTTTAATTATCCAGACCACAGTCATTGTTCGTAGAGAAGCAAAGCCCTAATGTAGACCCACTTTATTCTCACATAGCGGACACTTCAGAAGTAAAATTCAGTAACTAGAAACTTCATTGCTCCGAATTAAAAAAAGACCTAAGAATCCATTCCTGCCTCGTATAAAAAGTGCAAACACGATTTTTCAAATACTACGGTTCTACACCGCAACAATTCGAAAATTACAAAGCTTTCTCAAATTTATTCAACGCGATCTTCCAACCAATGTGGAATATTGTCCTCGTTGTTTTTCAGCAAAACTAACAGACTGCATCCTACTCACTCAGAATTAATCGAGAGAAGAATCTATTCCAGATAGTATGTACCAAGCAAGTATCAGTGATAAAGGAACGAAAATATCGAATCTCAGCGCCGTTCAAGCTCCGAGTAACTTTAGTTAGGTTAGGTTCGACTCGTTGAGATAGGAAAATCCTATTGGACGACTGTCGTTACCATTCGAAATTCGCCGAGCGAAGGAACTTACGAAATATCTCGATATCTTAGGCAACGAGGAATTATCCCACTGAGAAAAGTCACTTCGTGTAGTAAAGTCATGAGGTTTAATATATCCAGTGATTTCCTAGGCAATGTAACGTTGTATCTTATTTTATGATTAGCCAAACTCAAACACGTATGCAATTATGTATATGGGGATCAAGAGCGAAGTTCGGCTACCCCTATAATCTATGGTATGAAGTTTGCAGTGGATCGTTCGTGCAAAAGGCATTCAGGTTACTTGACACTTGGTAGCGAGTCTCTAAGTGCAAATTGATGTCGAGAACATACCCACCGCATTATTAGACGTTATGTGTGTCTGGAGTGACGTCGCAACTCGCTGACAAAACAATAGTCTACAGCAACGCCCTGTGAACATTGTTGTACGTAGTGAATGAAGTATACAATATGCGATAGGTATATCTGTTAAGGAATGAGATTCTACAAGGAGAAACAATGTACCAGCATCTCTGTTCGCGTCGGATCTTTGATAAGGACTTTTCGCTGATCGACTGCTACGTGCTTATTTAACTGCAAAAATTATAAGTTTACGTATAAGATTTTGGGAGGAATCGAATTACAGGCTTTGGCAATTCTGTGTTTCTACGCGGTAGAGAATTAGCCAACTATAGACGCATCGGAGAAGGTCTAAGTTTCGGCGGGAAATTCAAAATTGTAAAATACCAGTATAGGACAGTTTCTATAGTATAGACAGACAATGTTTATGGAAAATTGAAATTTATGATTTTTTCATATATTAAAGTTCTCATTATTATGTTTGACTTCTGCTTCAAGATCCACTTACGGTATGCGATAATTAAAGCAAATTTTTGGTGGAGCTCGTAAAAAATGATATGTCTTTCGACCACGGTCGAAGCAAATATTCCATTTTCTGCCGTAAATAAACGAGTGGTCCTAGTGATGGAATTAGGGTCGCCCGTTGCGTGGTGGGTCTTCAGGTTTTTTTTTGCTTGGGTTGTGTCTAGATGATAACTATAGATAGACATGAGCTGGTAACTTCGGGATAATAAGTAGCTGTAGAGAGAATCGAAAATTTCACGAGAAGAATGAACAGAATGGAAGAATACTCTCGATAAAGGAATCCGTACTCGTTCCAATGCACGAGGATAGTATGCTCGCTATGCTACATCCATATGTAGCTACGTGTACGAATGGAAGACGTACCCTTAGCGCGCACTCGCTGTGATTGCTATTTCTCCATTTCGGTGAGAAAATGAGAACGTCGAGTCGCTCTTGGCGGAGTTCTCGTTGTCATCGAAGAAAATGGAAAGATGGAAACGCGAAGAATTTCCTGAAATAACGGGAATTCTTCGCGAGTGTCGCCAGACGCGATACTATTCTTGGAATTTTTTTCTCGTTTCTTTTTCTTCTCTATTTGTCGTTTCGCCATTCCGCGTTGCTTCGTTAAAATTACCGCGATGCTTCGGGAAAGCGACGTTGCCAACTTGTGGAATAGGATTTTTGTAAGAGAACAAAAAACGGTTCGCCAGATCCAAAGGTACGGTTAAACTAGACGTTTTTGGAAGTTTTGAGTAAAATTTATCTCTTGCAGAAACTTTCTCGCGCTATCTTGTTATCGTTATCACTTGAAAAAAAATGATAATATATTCTCTAATTAAAGTGACGTCCCGACGTCTTGCGTCGTACGTTAATTGTTCTGAGGTAATTTCAATACTTTCCGCCGTCATAAAAAGAATTAATGGTAACGCCTAACGTCACGTGAATACCGACAACTTTTTTTTCCATCTCGAACCACGTCTTAAAATTCTACAAATATCAAAGCTTTACTTCAGAAACGAAAATCGGTACCCGAGCAAAGGCTCGAAATTCTGACTTTACGCTCCTTTATAGCGAAAAATTGTCGCTACGTTTCATTCAACCTTTTTCGTCGTTGGACCTAACAAGAAAGGCAATTTTCAAAGAGCAGACCGTCGCACTATTAAATTGTAAATAAAAGTAAAAGCAAAAGAAAAATAAAATAAACCAAGAAACAATACGTCACCATGGCACCAGCTAAGTTTTTCTCTCGTTTTCAACCGAACGACGGAAATGGCTCCCGCATAACCTTCTTCCAGTTCACGCGAAAATATCAGAACCGGAAGTCGCGCGACAGAACGAAAAGCTCTGACCGGAGGATAGTTGACCCGTGAAAGACTGCGAGAGCACAGCAGAAAAAGAATGAAGATAAAAGAGTAACGCGCAAGTGGAAAAGTGAGATGATAGTCAGACGCACGATTTTACGTGACATCAGATACTCCAAGTAGGTAAGAGCAATGACTGTTACTACTAAACTTTTGGTAGTAACAGTACAAGTACCAGCAATAATACCGACATGACTTGTACCTACGTAATAACCAACCAATCAGCCCAGCCACTTGACTACCTGCTACTACTCGTACGTGTATCTATGTGAACGACACAGAAACAACAGACAAGAGAAACAAAACCCCATCAGTGTTCCATAGGGACGATAGTATATTTAAAGACGCGTTTTCAACAGACTTTATACCTACAGAGGACTGGGCTAAGGCTGGTCTTGCTAATACATGTGAAACTTACCCACAATTCCCAAGCAGCAGTTTTGCCCTTGTCACAAAGTACCGGCGACCTTCGTCATACGATAGCAAAACAGAATCATAGTCGATCTGACGAATGATAAAAAATTGAACAAAACGTTCAGAACTCCAATCCGGACGAGTCTTATATCGGTTGCTGATATTGAATGGCATTATCAACGAGAAATAGAATGATTAGGTTAAGTATAAGTCTATGTTGAAAGCAGCTTCCCTCCCATGTACATCATACATCATTAGACATGGTAGCTATGGGGATATTCCCTATATACGAAAAAAAACCTGTGAATCCGCTTTTACGGTATATTATGGATTTTTGAAATATCAGATGAGACAAATGCAAGATACCGGACAGTATCCTTTTGTACAGTGAAAATGGGTGATTTAACAGAAAAGACGATATAATGGAGACGGAACGGACAGAAACTAATATTGTTCCTGATAATGTCAGTGGACCTTTTAAAATCTTTGTCTCCTTATCAGGATCAACCCTAAGCCTCATATTAATTGAAATAAAATAAACAGTCAAACAATATATATTGATAGACTGTCGTGGGTAAATAGGACGAAATAGGCCTAGTACTATCACGAGATACGGGGGGAGTTTCAAAAGTCCTCATGGAAATGTCTATTGTATTCATGAAAGTGGGGGTTGAAAGATGACGCCCTTTGGGATACAGCAGGGTGGTATCCGAAGAACGTGGAAAGTCTGAGAAAAAAAAAAGCGAAATGAAGGAAAACGCACAGTTATTGCCGACAGGGGAGAAACAACGCTATTGTTTCGAAACGCAAATTTAAACGCTTTTCCATGCACGCCACCTTTCCGCCCCTGCGCCTACTTGCTTCTCACTTCGCGAAGGGGCGAAGAATGACGCGAGAGAGAGACGCGACGAAAGGAGCTTCGGGGTTGTATGGGAGGTAGGGGTGCGATCGCGGTTCGGCGAACGGTCCCAAGGGTGGTCTAAAATGTTCGACGGCAATAAAAGGAAGGAGCATCGAATGAGCGTAGGGTAGTTTTGCGGCTTCCTCTTTGGCGGGTAACGCAGATGTGTTTACTGACCTAACATAGTTAAGGGTGGGAAGAGAGGAGTGTCTATTGCAAGGGCGCGGCGAAATAATAGGAAATAAAACAGAGTCCGGATTGGTGTGCCTTAGCTTTTCCTCGCGCGTCGTGTGTACTGGTCTTTTTTCTCCCTATCCGACCAGATGCTACCAGCCTAACTACCATCGGAGGGGTTGAAATTGCGACAACCCCTAAGCGGTGCTAAGAAACGACTCGAAGGGAAATAATGATTTTGTCGCCCACGTTAACGGAAGTGCAGTAGCGTCTAATGGAGGATCCTACCCCCGAAGGATATATCATTACGATTCGTCTTAACGTCGACGTAGGCGTCGCGGTGAGCTTAAACACGTTTTACTCTTCTGTTTTGTACTTGGGGAAATAATTACTGAAGTTTTCAATGCCTCGGGCCATTGGAATTCATAAAGGACGCAAGCTCGGTAGATATTTACATTTTCAGCTACTAGTGATTATTCACTGGTTCTAGATTTAAGGGGGTTGACTGATGGGGTTGGGGATGAAAAAAAATGAATTTTATTTCAATTAAATTCTTTTTTTTACCCGACAGCTTCACGTATTATCATTCTACGGTCGGGCCTGGGATTATTATTGTTTTTAATTTTATGGCTTAATTACTATTGACGCGTATTATATTCCGCGTGGTATACTTGTCTCGTTTCAATGATATTAGTTATTTATAATATTGCCAGTCACGATTCTACTGGAGTTCACAATGTCGCTTCCGGTCAGACAGATTCTGAAATTGACATGGCGTGTATAATACGGTTATTATTGTCACGTTATTACTCGCATAGCCAGCGTGTCGTACTTTCTATCCAGATGTTATTTGAATGTCAGTGGGATTTAAAATACCATTAATTTAAATTAGAAATTATCTTTTCTAAGGCCAATATTTTTTTTAGTATCTGGTCAATTTTGTTAATAATTTTGAAATTAAAGCAAAAGGCGACGTCAGACTGGGTTGGACTGTGTACGCTAAATTTCGTGAAAAGGACGGCGAAGTAGTGGAAAGTGCATTTGTGAAATTTATTCTATATGTATCACGTACGGTTGCGCATACGAATACGACCTGACAGTGAAGCACGTTAAATCGAGCACTCGTGTAGGGATACGTCAGGGGTTGCTAGATATGAAAGAGCAGCCGACGTGGGCGTGGGCGAGACAGAGAAACGAGAGTACATTTTCACGAGGTTTCAGGAAGGACCGGAAAGGGATTCTGTACGAGATGGACCGCAACCACTTCTCTTAATTGAGTCACTGAACTGGTCCCAGTGATGCTCATTTCGTTTATGGCGTACTGAGGTAATCATGAGATTTCAGGAAAAGGGAGATTCACTCGGATGGAATCATGATTAAGTTTTTGGGAAGGACGATACACGTCACGAAAATAACACGCGTCACTCTGATTTATTCAGGAGCAATTTTGGTATCGGATTTCGGCTTTTTCAGTCTCCCTGGTACGAGATTTGTCGTCCTTTGAAAATCTTGAAAAAAAGTTTAAAATAAATTGAGGGAATTAGAACATTTTTTTCAGACCTTCAACTACCAGTGTGGCTTAACGTGGTGACGGATGCGGAAATCGTTATTGAGTTACCGCGAGATTTTAAACTTGCGAGCGCGGTGACCGGCTTCGCTGGAGCAAGTATAGAAATGGGGGAGAGGTCGAGCAGGAATCGTTGGAGTGGAATTTTTTTATATTTTTATCGTAATCCTTTTTTTTCATAACCGCAGCAAACTTTCTACCAGTCAACTCGCATTGACTCCGTTGGCTGTATTTCCCACGTTCTCTATCTCCGAAACTTTTACTTCGATTTCTGAAGAAATTTCTGGCTATTCTACGCTCGTCGATCCTTCCGATGCAGTTTATTTCCGCATGGCGGAACGTTGCCTTTAGCTCGCCCCAAGAGTTTGTAAGAATTTTTTAACGCAACCTTATACTTAGCAGTACCTTGCTCGAAAGTAGAACGATTCCTTGATAGTCAGACCATTCGATTAATATGGCCATATAAAACAGTCGTTATATATTGTCGAATTAACATGACGTAATATTTTGAAAATGACAATTGCTACCGCGATACGATTTATTTGAACCAGGTCGATGTACGTGAAAATGAAATTAAAAAAAAACAAGAAATAACATACGTGCTCTATCGCGCAGCACAGTCAGATAATGAAATGAGTAACGGCAGATATTTTTCGCACGCTTTCCTGGCGTTTCGTGTTTACACGCCCCATGAGACAAGTGCTCCCACCAATTTTACCTACAACGCATCATATCCCACGAGCATAGAGAATAATTCTCAGTGATTCTCGCCGAGACATAATTCTCGTAAATATCATTCGAAAAGTTTCTGCCGTTAAATTATACCTCACACATATGGTTGTCACTGTGTTCATGTGTGGAATTTATTCCATTTTGAGAAATTGTAATCATACGTGGTTTTGCGTAAGATTCATTTTTACGTGATTGAACAGCATGTGCGTATACGAAGTAGAACGTTACAATGACGAGCAGTAACTGTTATCCATCATTATAATTAACAAGGATAAATTATATACAGGGTGTTCGCGTCTAACCGTATGTGGGGAACAGGGGGTTGAGTTTTCCATAAAAAATAAAAAGAGTACTTTTAATTCCGAGATAAATAACTTTGTATATGAATATAATTATTAAATTTTTATTTATTTTTATCAGAAATCTAATCTTACTGTTCACGTGCGGCTGCGACCACCCTGTATACGAATACAGTCGGTCCACGTGTTCAATGTGTATTTTTGCAGTTCGCAAACCCTGCAATCATTGGCAAAATGGCTTTCCATGAAAACGTGAAAATATTTGCTGAAGTAAAAAATTAAAATATATTTCATTGCAAAACCATGCAGATGCATGTGCTGTAAAAAATATTTTATCCAGACCCACGTGTGCCTTTGCTAGAGACTTCATTGTTGACAATCTGTCAAAAAAAAACCACGTGGAACTTGTGTATCGACTATATCTATAGCTAGTGATACCATACCAGCAAACCTTTAATAATCCAGAGTGTCCTGCACTGGTTTCGTCGAATGAAATTTGCCCAATATGAACTTCCGAGGTTCCCTTGTCTATCCACCCTTATTCCCTTGACTTAGAAGTTTCCCTTTTTCCTCCCCTACGGATAGACGGGAGCGAAGAAAGAAAGAGCTCGGGAAGCTTTGTCCTCAAGTCCAGGAGGTTGAAGCGCGTACTCCTGCGGGGATAGGGAATAATTTTTGAAAAGTGCAAAACTACCCCCAAAACCTGGATAAAATATGAAGTCTCTAACTTCAACGATAAAAGTGGATCCTTTCATCATCCCTTGTTACCATCTCCCTACAGTCTCCAGTACATCGGCCGTTGCTGAACAGGAGAGAGCCGGAGGGTACAAGGGGACAAGGAAGTAACATGGAAGAGAACACTAGCGGCCATTTTATATTTTATACGTATACTCACTGTATCCCAGGTTCACGAATCGCTCCAGGGGATGAAATCTGGGATAATCAGTATATGAAAAAAAAAAACAATTTTTTTCCTTGCTCTTTTTTCTTACTGTCATTTCTTAGGAATACGTTGGCACTCATGCGAGAGTGAGGATAGGGATGGACAATCGTTTTCCATACACGCGATAACGCTCTGCCAGGTAACCAAGTGAATTTCTTTTGGCAACGAGGGGTGGCAAGTGAAGAGGGTGGGTTCACGTTTAGCCACGATACGGGATTTGCAAGACTTAACGGTGGCTCCGTTCCGTTAAGACCAAGGAAGACCCAGCTGTTTCAACTCTGTGAGCAGCAATAGATTACAGAGACTAAGAGACTCCCTTACCCTTCAACCCTTACCATTATACTACCCCCTTACGTTTCGGGTAAAACACACCCCGTCAACACATCAAAAGGATATTCAGGTTGTCCCTCAAGTTTGCCTGCTCTACTAAATGGTCATGAGAGAGCTACGTTGAAACATTTAAAATGTAGGAATGTTTTCTAGGGAATTTATTTCTGGCAAAGTAACTAGAATGATCGCGACGTGTCTAGTACTCTTTTTTTTTTACTGCGTTATATGGGAGATAAATTAAGGTGTAACAGAGGTGTACACGTGTTTATCTGTTGGCGAGAGTGCGAAAAGTCTGCAATGCGATAAGTACCGTCGGTATGACGTAGGTACAGTACGATCAAAAAATTGCACTATGACTGTTAACGTCACCCGTACGTTTCGTAGGGTCTCGTGCGGTATAGCGATATTTTTGAAACGTACTGTACCTCTACATACACTCCAAGAACCAAAGCTTGTGCCAGCCAATTCGATCTTCCATATATTTCGAACGGAATGGAATCGATAAACCAAATGTATTTTTCGACACCGTCGTTCATCTTGTCTCGTGTGGAGACGATATTCGCAATGGCCGAATTTTCTAGAAAATATGTGAAATCATTTTACTCGTTTCAGCCCATTTTCCTGTTTCGCGATATTGCAGTGCAGCTGTTAAGGAACAATGGATGGTCGTTGGGTTTCGTTGTAACTTTTTTTTTCTGAAGCGTCGCGGCGAATCGATCGACTCTCGTGAATAATTTCGAAATCCCAACATGCATATATCTCACGAACTCGGTTGATTAAAAGCAATTCGTATGTGTGGTATACAAAATTTAGCCAATTTTAATTTCACTTTGCGAAAGGAAAACACGAGATTAATTCGGATCCGCGCGATGTCTAATACCGATTCGTATGGAGATTGAAAAAAGAAAATTCACTCTTTTACACGGAACAGAATACAGAAATTCGTAAACGGAATGGCCGGTATTTAAACGCTTTAATAAATATACAAAGGCAGCCTTGAGTATAGCTTGCGCCGGTAGCCAGTAACAATGATCCACACCTGCGCTTCCGTTTCCACTTAGTTTCAATTATCGTTCGGAAACAAAGGTCAAAGGCCTTCGATGGCCGAAGTAATTGCGCAGCCATAATTGAATGCAATTCTTTTGAGCTCGTCAATGGGGCCGAACGTTATCATGCCCAGTCTTGATATACATATAGCTATAGTCGAAAGACAACTGGTTCATTTCTTTGAAGTTGCCACCCTGCTCTGATTCACGAAGCCATCAATTCACGGGCAACTTCAGCTGGTACGTTTGCCGTGAATACATATATATAAAAGTTTGATGCAATTCCAATATACATCGACTGGTAAAAAAATTTTTTCCGCAATTCCGGTAAACTTCCACGCCGAATTAAACACAGGTACAAGACTATTGAACACTTCACGACGCATTTGATTTTACACACGAGTCCATACGGTGAACCAAAGTACCCAGACTGTAGTTAAGCTCCAAGCGCGTGAACACACTCTGTCCCAGTTAACTTTTCTATATTGGCTGTTAGCGAGCCTTTCATCGCGCGCTTTCATGAGATCCTCATTAGAATTGAATTTGCCCTCTTAGGTTGCCTGCATGCCTGCATGCCTGCCTGTACCGTGCAATGGCAAGGTCGAGCCTTTCATTATTCTAGGTACGTCGTTCGTTGTGAAAAGGCATATGAATATTCAATTGTACTACGGCAAGTGGATATTTAGTGAAAATCGAGTTAGTGTCTGATAAGATAAAAATAAAAAAATGCATTTTTGCTTTTTTAGATAGGAAGTCATATCGCGATTGATAGGTCAGACTGGACTCTTCTAAGAGATCGTGTATACGCGACGTCTTATCAATGCCTGGCACGTTCGCCACGTTGTTTCGCTTTCAGCATCCTCAAGATCCGGAAACCAAATTCGAAGTAGTTGGCTATGGCGAGCGTGTAGAATATCCGTCACTGTCTTAGGATTCGCAGGTTTATCGAAGTTGTTTCGCGAACTGAGTTTCGTCATTGTCGAAAACTTCCGTCTGGATATACGACGGCAAAGGCCGTTAATTTAATTAGGAATTGCGCCGGAAGGACAAGGATGCTCGATCGTAGTGTAACCATCCCCTAGGTTATCCATTTCCGGAAATTGAAACAATTTCCGGGTTGACGAGACAATTTTTTTGGCCATTTCTACAGCTCTCTCTTTTAATTACTTGTAACTTTGACTAGCCAATCGATAAAGGAGAATTTTATCGGAGAGTCTCTTTTTATGGACATTTAAAAAAATATTAAAAGGTAATAAACAAAATAAATACAGCGTTAAGAGACAACGAAAAAAAAAGCATACGACTTCCAAGCTTATATAAAGAGAAAAGAAATTAAAATTTTCAATCACGTATATCGTACGCTTCACTTTTCACGTTTTATGATTATTCATGTACGACAGCTCCAACGCGCAAGCTCAACGGGAGAGGCGTTTCTTGATTTAATGAGAACGACTGTGCTTTATGAGATATCAAATGACGTCATACCGGAAAAGCATCGCTTAAGCTAAACTACAATGAAAATGTCGTAATGAAAGCGAAACAAACGTTACGTCTGCTATTTGCCCAGGCGGGATCCTCAGCGCTGTGCACCGTTGCAGCTGCAATTGCGCTACTGCAATTTCACGTTCCTAACGAAATGGCCAATTTTTCGCGTAGCTTTATGAAAGGTGCCTCTTACCAGTCTGGATGATCTACGTGGTTAGTCGGTCAAGGCAATGACCCTTGAACCCGTTTTCAATGAAAAGCCGCGATAAATTTAGGGATCTAAAGTATAGGTGTTAACACGCCAATTCCCCTAGGAACTAATTTCAACGGGAAGAGCAACGTTTTGTAATTGAAAGCGTCGTAATCGAAGGACTCCATTGATAAGATATAGTCTAGTGATTAGGGTCGGATTTGGGGATATTTGTACCTATTGTTTGTGGACCCAATGAATTAATTAGAATTTCAGACACTTGAGATTTTTCATTTCGTATGGAGTAATCGTGTGTGACCTTTGACCGAAAATAACAATGAGCATCGAATTTTTATTTTATCCTTTTTCTTCAATTATTCTTATACTTCGCAATTATGCCAGGCTTTACTTTCTTTCTTTCAAGGGTACTCTCTCTTTCTCTCTCTTTACTTTCGTTACTCTTCACCTCTTTCTTCTTTTGTCCCCTCTCGCCCCTTTAAAAAAAACCTGTCAAAAAAAATTTTACGAACATTCTAGACAGGCGTTTCTCATTTGACGAACGTGCCGAATCCGTCCCCTTATCAGGGAGAAATGAGCGTCGCGACGCAAAGACACTCGTCGCATTCTCACGTGCGTTGCTTATCGCGCAAAGAAAAAAATTATGTGCCGTGAAACGTTGACCAATGCTGCAGGGAACAAACGGTCGAGCGTGACCTTTTCGGGCGACCTCCGAGAGCGATAAAACGAAGCAATGGGTAGTGAGAAGGGATGAAAAAAATTTTGCAAAAAATCAGATACGTCCAATATGAGATTCACGAGAAACGTCAAGCGGCACGTTCAATTTACGAGACTGTACTTGAGAATCCTACGAAATCCTCTGGGCGATATATCGAGTGAAAATCAATTTTAATCAACTTTTTTTTTTCTTTGCCTCTATATCAACTCCCTCTTCAACCCCTATACTTTCACGGACTCGTGTTATTACGTCTTCACTTGCCATCCCCCCTTTTTTTATTCGTCCCCCTAGGTTGCACTATATCTACTACTTTTTTTTCTACTTTCTTCTCACTCCAATACGTAATTTTATCCTTCTTCCATCCTTCCACCCTTCGGCGTCTCAGTCTCGCTCGCGACGCCGACGCTACCGATCGACTAGCTGCTAGAAGTCGCAAATTGATATTTATGAGAAAATTAAATGCCTTCCGATAAACAACGTAAATTGGCTGTGATTTCGCCAATTTACAATTCCTCGCAACGCCGAATAATGGGTGACGAAAAGAATTATTTTTACTAAAAAAAATTTCTGTTACGAATTAACAAAAAATCGCGAATTTCTCTTATCGTGTTTTCGCAATGTTATAATTAACCAGTCGTTATTGTCAGCCGTATACGGGGTACCTACCCCTTTTTCTGTTCTGCCTATCCAAACTATATAAAGAGAAGGCAGAAGGTAGAAGTGGGGGAGATATCTGATGCATGAAAAAAAAAAAAGAAAAAGTGGTGGGAAAAATCGGATCATCAATATTTCAGAAACTGACATGAAATTAGGGGGGAGGAGGAGGGGGGTCGGCACCCCTTTTTCTTGACGCTTTGATGAATATACAGTTTTAAAATATCGTGGGGTTGGTCTACACGATGGATCATCGTGTTACTGTCGAAGCGCGTAAACTATCGCCGAGACACGAGCGATTATCCTTTAGCGTACATAATTCTTCCGTGAGACTCGCAAGAGAGTGCAGTTTAATGGAATATTCCGTGACCGGGGCCCACTATTCATCATTGTTATCGATGATTATGCAATCAACGTGTAATTAATGATTAACGAGTTAAGTTTATCGTATATGCTGCGTTTTACGGATTACGGACTATACGTCCATCGAGATCCATACACGTGTAATGCACTGCGTATGAATTTTTCTTTCGAAAATATTGGCAGACGCGATTAACGTTAGGTTGGGTTTGCACGAAACACGCTGTTCTTTGTTAATTAAATAAAAACATGGAGCCAACGTCCATATCATTTTTTACATCCCCCAGCTGCACGTACTTTTCACTGTGTTTGTACATCAAAGGCTAATACGTTAGCTTAATTAAAGCAGCAAACGAGCATGCAACTTTATCCACGATTCATCTGATCGTATCTATATAGGACAATCCGCATGACAATTTATCATTGTCACAGAATATCATATATGTATGTTGTTCGTTGCAGCGATGAAGTTTTATATATTCTTTTTCTTTTGCTTCATTTCAGAGAATGGGATCGGTGCACGGTGAGGAATTGCCATTCGTCTTCGGTGCACCCCTGGTTGACGGTTTTGGCCATTTCCCCAGGAACTACACGAAACCGGAAATTGCACTCTCGGAAAGTCTGATACTGTCGTTCGCCAATTTCGTGAGAACTGGGTAAGTGGATGAACATTTTGTCTTGCGTATGAAAATATTTTTCAAAAATTTCTTTTACCGCATGTGAGGCTGACAGAGAAAGTCAATTTTGCGATTAGACCGAAATATTTCGATTAACCAAATTTCAATATCGTGGGACAGAAAGCTCGTCGGGCCCAGCTTTTTTTTTTTCAATAGGAGGCCAAGTGAAAGCGCTTGCAATACGTGAGCTTGCATACGTTGACGTATATGGTACAGTCATTTTTGTTTTTGTCCTTTGGAAATTTAGAGTGAAAAAGAAAATTAAAATAAATTTTCTCTTTTCTTTTCCCTCGTTTCCTTTTTTTGCGAGCTTTTTTGATCCGTCAGTAATTTAAACTTCTCGTCTCCGCGTCTACCGCCGAATAATCAATTTGGACAGAAGCAAAAGGCTTAGGATGCGAAAGCTCTAATTTTCAATATTCATGAGAGTCGGACAGTGACACGGCGAGGAAGATGGATGCTCAAAGAGCCTGTGTGAACGGGAGAAAGAGAGAAGGAGAAAGAGATAAAGAAGCTTTTTGACCACTGCCAAAGATGAAAGCTCGAAATATTTCAAAATATTCTTCTTTGCCACCCTTTCATTTCCTCGTGGCAGTCCTCCGAGTTTCAAGCGTAAATTCACCTTCAGCAACCTAACCTAACCTAATCTTAACTACGTTGAGGATAAAATTTTTCTGCCACGTCGTCGTTTTTATCCATGAGCCACTGCAAGAATCAGTCCGTGCCATATACCGGGTGAAGTAAAGGAACTGGAAAACGTAAAGGAAGAGGAAGAAGTTAGCGAGAGCGAAAGCTAAGAGCTGACTCACGACTTCCTACGAGAGTCACGTACCCACTGTAGAAGACGTGAGCTTCCAGCTCCACTTCCCTTTCCTATACCTTTACTTCCTCGTCCACTTCCTGCTTCCCATTCGTCCCTTGGACCCCTTGGTAGCCATTTTTATTCGTGTCTCTGTACTTTTGAATTTCGCTGAAAGACCAGAAGAAAACGAACCCGCGGTCAAGGGGAAAGAGAGAAATGTTAAGTTTTATCAATCCTTCCTGTATATTCACAATGAAATTTCGCGATCATCAACTCGAGGAGGAGGTCATTTGCAAATCGGTTTTTTTTCTTAATCTTTTTTCAAAAATAATGACCAGTCATTACTGTCCCTAAGAGACTTTGCTGACTGAAATGCAGATATATGACGCATATACATATCTGACTGTATAGCGAAGTTGCGCTATTAACATTTTTGAATTCTTAATCGACATGCAAATTCGCGAGTCGTGATAACGATCTGTGGTTGAGCGACAAAAAAAATTGTGCTACATTTTCGACAAGAAATAGGGTACCACGTATTATGCTGGTACAAGTTTTACCCTACGTTAAAGTTCAGAGTCTGTCGTTTACGGTTGGTACCGATGAGATCAGATATAATTAAAAGGATCTTGGATGATTGGATGAATTTTTGCATGAGGCAGTAAGAAGTTTCTTTTAAACCGAATATACGTATCGTAGCCGATGAAGGCATGAATTTTAACTCGTTTATGAAAATCGATTTAAATAATCCCCCACGACGATTTCACAGCTACGAACTGATTTTGTATTCCTTTTTCGAAAAATCCAAAATTTTCATTCATCGTCGAACGATACAATTTTCGAAAAATCCTCAAAGTGTATTCTCAATATATCCTGTACAGTAACGCACATTAAATACATCATCGAAGAAAATTTTTTGAAAATAATCAATCGTGACAATAAAATTTGCAAAACTGCTGAAACTTCCGCTCGACAAAAAGTGCTGAGAATTCGAATAAGAAAAAAAGTACCATGAAAGACACAGGGCTGGTTGTATGATCAAATTTAGAAACCGGATGTTATACGTGTATCTCACTCTTCCTCCCAGCCGACCACTCCATCTGTCAGTTTGTTCCGGATAAATGGCGAGAGCCTGCAAGCGGCGAAATAAAAATTAAATATCCCATGTATAAAGGAATCCTCTGAATTTTTTACGAGACTCTCTCGCCTCTTAATGGCCACTGGACTCGAGAAGCTTTAATATATTCGCGCACCCCACCAATAATATTACTGCCCCCTTCCCCCCTACGGTTCATAATCCCTGTCCACGACTTCACTAATTATCTCCGCTTACGTAACTACACACGAACCCCCCAAGCCTTCGTTCTACCCCATCGGAACACATGAATAGAGGTCAACGACCTAAAACAAACTTTTCGCATAAAAGGTTCACAAGTTTTCTACAGGGTGTCCATTTTCTGTTGATATATCATATGCATGCCTATACTATTACGTACCTGTCATCAATAGCAACTTATTTTTCCCCTAGGACTTGATAAGCTTAATTATCCCTATGCTTCTCGTATGACCTAGTCACTTTTTATACAGGACGTTTCAGTT
This sequence comes from Trachelus tabidus, assembly GCA_030142655.1. Classification (NCBI taxonomy): domain Eukaryota; kingdom Metazoa; phylum Arthropoda; class Insecta; order Hymenoptera; family Cephidae; genus Trachelus; species Trachelus tabidus. The sequence goes on along the minus strand of JARQTI010000420.1, from coordinate 920,831 downwards.
TACATATTTATTACCAGGCAATATACAGGCTCGCCAGTTTTATTTAGATACCTGTATTACATCTACTCCTATCGACCTATCTCCCCTTATCTATAACCCTTTACCTTTCCAGCTATACGGGGTACGTATATAACGCCCAGACTCGTTCACCTAGAAAGTTATCGGCGACATATGCGAAACCCATGAATATTCAAAAGCAACCATCGAACGAACCGACGATATTTCAGTACAGCTGCCCTCCGGGCGACGTGAAATTTGCTTCGTCGATACAGCAACGTATATCGCGGTAGAGAAGTTATACCGAAGCTTGCGAGACGTGGACGCGCATCGGAATATATCTGGACATGGCTGACGCTGATAGAACTTTGACCTGGGTCGTGTCAGTATCGTTGGAATTGACCGATATAGGTATACATGGGATTATGGAAAAAAAAATTATTTCTTTTTACAGTCAATTCTTCGCCAACGTACCTGTAGTTGGTAGTCTATTGGTTGCTGCTGCGGCAGAGCTTTTTTCGGACGCAGCACGACGAGGACCTCCGACGTGGCGAAAAGACGGAAATGAGTCGATGATTAATCGGCTATGAATTTCCGTGCCATTTGCTTCTTCCGGTGAACGACAAATTGCGGGTTATTGTCAGATTTGGTCTATCGATGCTTCGCTCTTCACATACGATTTTTCGGGCTCTTATTAAATACTCGCTATCGGATTGAAAATCCGATGATTTTTGAAAGAGTGAATACGAACGTGCTCACGAAAAATAAATCTTCGTCAAGCCAACATTTTTTGCCGCTCGAGTGATAAAAAATACGAATGTGAAAAATTAAAAAGTCGTTTTTCAAAAGTCGCTTGTCGACATTCTGACGTCTGTCATTGGGCGATGCCGTGTGGAAGTTTTATTGAAAAATATGCTGTATATACAGTCACACATATATATAACTGTCCGTTATAACAGTTCAAAGTGCATTTATTCCATTTGTTCGTAAAATATCCGCCAACCATTAATGGACGCCAAATTCCATAAGCCGATTCATACATTCGAAACAAGAGTAAAAAAGAATCGTATTCGTCGTGATCGATATACAAAATACGTCTGCGACCATCAGAGAAGCTTTTTAGATTCGTGTAAACTAAATTTTGTTAAATCATCACAATAATAATGTTTACCATTAAAGTCGCACAGGCACACATCCACAAGGAAAATATGAAGCGTGCAGGTTCGAGTGACACAAAATTATACAAAACTGCATATAGCAATTATTTCGAATGCATCGTAAAGTGTGACAGTTGAATGAGGCGATCGGTACGCTACGTTGTAAATGCAGCTTTAAACGCTATGAGCGATATTGAGTGGCAAATGATTTCGATATCTGTACATTTTACGAAAATTTCCGAATTTTTCTCTTATCTTTCTCCCACGATTTTATTCTCGTTGCGCAATGACTTTCGTCGTCTTTTTTTTTAGGACATAAAAAATAAATGGGGAAGTTGCGTAAGTGTATACGCGCGAAACACTACGCACGTGCGTTACATAAAATTGACATCGGACCATATTCATATCACGGTTCTGCACTGAGTTTACTGCCACTAACCTACTTCATATATAGTATATATATATATACACACATATATATCGAATGAGTGCAGTAATAATTCTTCATCCCCTTATGGCTGACGCTTTACGTACTTACGTATCTGTACTGCATTCGCATATGGACCGTTCGGTCCATTTAAAAAATGTAGAGCTATATATGTATATAGGTATCTTCACTATGGGATTCACTTTATGTTTCACGTGGAATGACGTTTGCTGATTGGAATTAGTAAGTAATTAATTAACCCGTAAAAGGACATTCGTACCTATATCCTTAAGCAAAGTGAAAGACCCGTATCAGGTTACAAGATAAACGACATGTCGTAACCCACATCAAATTTGATGTGCAACTTCACCGCCAACTAAAATCTCTTAGGTAAATTTCTCCTGCGGAATTAGTGAAGCTAATGGAGTACGTTTAAAAGTTATTGCTCGTATGACGAAAGTATTAAATTATTAAGTGCCTCTGATTGTAAAAGGTCGATAAAGCGTTTACGGTACTATCAGTTCGATAAGTCAGGTACTTTTGAGCTTTTGTGCAGTGTGACATTCCGACATCAAGTTTTTTAACGAATTACGAGTCAACTGGCAGAGATTGTTAATTTTGAATATTCCACCCTAATTTTTTTCGAGTCCAATGCATTAGTGGACGTCCGTATTATTTGGTATATTGCCAATTTTTTTTTCACATGTCACGATGCTCCTCGTACGCAAAATTTATATTTTCACGCTTCGGGATCAGTTGAAGCTTACCAGACCATATTCACTAATTACGCATTTCGCTAATAACTGCGAACCGGTTAGCGAATAGCTGGGCTGCACGTTGTATTGTACGGTCTATGGTATTATCGTCCGTTTCTGCAAAATGCGAAATATTATATTCGACGATATTTGGCGAAATCGCGGACAGTCAGTGGGCGGTGGAGGATTTTGCGAAAATAACGAATAACAAATTGAGATAACATCTAACGTTATGGTTGCGAATAATTTTTGCGAAATCAGCCGAGTAATATTTTTTACGAATTTGTCCGTTTTTTTATACAATTTAAAATTAGCGAGGTACGCTACTATTGCGTTACAATGAAAGTTCAGGTGGTTTTGCAGTCGCGCGAATAAATTGCACTTAGGACAAATATCGTTAATGAGCGGAAGTACTACGAGTCGAGTGAAACGTACGTCGGTTTTTGACAGTACAATAAATAAAGAGCCAAGTGAAATGACGGCAATGCAAAATTTTTGCAATTTATTGTCGCAATAAGCCAAGAATTTTTGCAGACATGAATGTCCTAGAACTTCTGGTCATGATATTCATATTTTAGTCGAATTTACTAAATAAATGAAATTCTCCACAGTTTCATTATTTCGAATTATTAAATGCATTCCTCGCTAACCCAGCCACCCTCACCCGCTTAATAAATTATCGAACGACAACCCTTATACGTTTTGTATTTTATTCGTTTCGCAATATACATAAAGAATACATTACTCGCTCATGAAATTCATTTAATAATCAGCATCGATATTGTATCATATTATTCCATATCTCATGATGACGTTGAACTCTTCGCGCTAATGATTTTTCCACCCTTATTCTCAGCTAATACATCAATGGACCGTAAAGGCACAAAGTATATATATATATATTGGTAGTTGTACAGTGAAGATACACACAGTCAAATTTTATATTGGCGTGTAAGTATGTGTAAAAATTATTTATTTTTATGGAAAATCGTACTGAAGAAAAAATTGTCATAGGTGATTATAGGATTGAATGGGATAAGGAGGAGGGCGGGGGGGTAATTTTCGAAGAGAGAATATTATAGGATCAGCGAAAAGGGTTGAGCCGTTCGATACGAATGTTGCATGAATGATAAGAAATTTTCCCATTCATCACAACTATGGGTGATAAGCCGAAATATATAGTCCATTTTGTGAAAACTCCGTAAGCCTCTATAGAAATTGAATTAGTAAATTTATGTAGAAGTTGCCGAGATATTGGCCACACAGTTCGGTTTGAATCGAATCGGGACTCAGAGAAACGTTAGAGGGATGGTTAATCCTATGGAGTTAGCGTCAGTCAAACTGAGTTACGAGCAACGTAGCATACTACGCTATACCCTATTTAACGTAAATTATGACAAATTACAAATCCGTCGATAATAAATAGTGTGTTGATCTACAGTTGCAATAGACAACCCATGTGTTGTAGGATTTAAATTGCCAAACAATAGAAAGCTTTTTATCCAAACATTGCTAATTGTTGGGCAAATTGTCGCACTGGCTGATTATAAATTTGTATGCATTTTCTTTCCAATATTTTCAGTATCAATATTACCTGAAAACTCGATACGAAGTCAAGTTTGATAAGAACGTTGGAGATATACGAAAAAAGTTGACAGTTTCGTGCGATTAGTTTTTGGCAATCATATAATTTTTGACTTTTCAAAGAATTTGCGAAGCAGAAATTAGTTGTAAAATTAAAAATTGGCAATTCAATTCTGCTAGTCCATAGGATCGTAAGCCGAGGGTACCTCGAATTATAAGAACCACGAGTGGTTCGCCTTCATAATCTTGGTTTATTCAATGCTATGATATTAACGTAATTCACGCATAAAATCTTTTGACGTAAAAAGCCACGTGGATTACCATAAAAGTTGAATGCCAATTGAAAATACGTTTTTGAACGTACAAATAAAAAATACGATACTTTTATATCCTTGTAGATGGCCCTGTATCAATTATACCATTTATAATTACTTTACCGATCAAGCAGATCGGAGCATCGATTGGATCGGTCCGATCAATCCGATATTAACCGAATTTCAATAAAACAGCAATACACTCCACGAGTCGACAATTTTACGAATTACAGCCAAAACCCAAGTGACTCTCATCGAACGATACGACAATCAGCAACCAAAAAAAATTGACAATGTCAATTATAAATACTCCAAAATCCTAAACCAACGAAGACATTAATTCGAGTGGATTGTCTCGTGAACAACACAAGCTTGATTAATAGGACTCCTGTAATTACCATCAGTCGGTAATTAAGTTTCCTATCCCAAAACTCATTCCAGGAGAGCATTAGAGGCACACAAAGAAAAAATTGTTCAGACAAGCCCCAGCATCGTGAAAGCCAGGTAACCTAATAGCTCGGATAGTGCAGCGAGGAAGAGAAGTCCGAAAATAGAAATCTTGAAAATGACGTCACCCGAACGTAATGACGTAAGGAGAAGAAAGAACAAAGGAGGCCTGTAGACGTGCGCTTGAAATCTTTCAGACAGCGATGCGTTAATTCTCCCATCGTTTCGGCAGGTCGTTACACGGTACGTCTGCATTATGCGGTGTTTGCTTTAGGATTACGACAGTAAAGTAGACGAGGGGAAAAGGGAGAAACGGGAAACGCACTGTTTGCGATCGCCCGACTCGTGGTTATTGGAGTGCCGTTCTGTTTAGTCTGGACGATTATGCTAAATTATTGTTTGCAGCCGTCGTATCCTATTTGTCCATTGGCTAGTTTTGGCCAATCACTGCAGCTTCCGATTGGTCCTTTGTCATTTCTGTGCAACTGCCTCTTTGACGTTATAACGTACCATTCTTATTATCGTGGGGGAATATCAAATTTTCAGGCCATACTCAGTTTTAATAACTCTTCACAAATGATGGGAAAAATTGAAATTCTTTCCTGATAAAAAAAAATCTTATTGACTGAAGATTTTAATTAATAATTTTTTTTGGTACGCATATAACGGTGCTTCGATGTTCTTTGGGATCGTCTTAATTAATCGAGACAATTAAAAGTCATTAAAGGACAATGATACTTAACCCTATTATACTAGACGCGAAAGTTTCTCGTATACCCTATACGGCGTAACTCCTATGCTTATCGGAATTCACAAATACAGACTAGGAAGAGAAGTAATCAAAGTTCGATCAGTCAAAGCATCTTCCGTCCACTTCATCCCCTTTCGGCCCCCATGTTCACTGTGTTACACTCTTGCACTCACTGGCACCCTCTCCATTTTCAGCGAACAGAGCAAGATTAATGTGCGTCATGATTATCTGAGTGAAAACGTTGATACCCTCGAACAATCATAATAGCTCCAGGGCTGAACTTTCCACCCTCACTACGCGAAATGGCTGAACCAAAGCAATTTTTCGTGTGATGCTGCATCGCCAGCTATGCTTTTTACCATCGGAGAAAGATTTTCTCTCTGTTCAAGAGATATCTAGTCTTCCTCGCTGCCCATACTCCGTATGCGAAATGGGGATGATAGTCCCGAAAATCTTTGAAGGATGTAAATGACTGCTGAAGAAAAACATTAGGAAATCTTCGGAATACGAAATTCAAGAGCTTTTGATTTTCGGATGAAACAAATAGCTTTCCTCGTTCAATACCAATCACGTGTACACTCAAGAAAAATCTCTAGAGTACACTAAGAATTTTTTTATTTGAGCTAAACATTGATTTATGTATATAAATTCCAACCGAGACATTGGATTTGATTATTCGCTTATATCCACATTTCTAATTTATTCCCACTAAGCAATCTCTATTAAGCTTCCTATATCGTACGAAATTCCAGAGAATCAATTTGAAATCTACTCAGAATCATACACACAGACGTAGTCCGAGTTTCGAACTATTACAATGTACATACAGTCGCAGCAGGTGAAAGTTCCGTAATTCAACTTTCTTCATTAACAATTCACACAGACCGAAATCATTGGAAAATACGCCACAGACGTATTACCATTAAGCGCGCATTATTTCATTAAATATAATAAAAAATCTTTTGAATGTAATTAAAGATTAAAACAGACGCCAACACCAGAGTTTCGAACGCCCGATTTCCCTTTTAAATATTCCCGCGCATCGCACTATACGTAGATAAGTAGAAAGAGCGCAGTGCGCTCAGCCAAACATCCGCAGTGCCTTAATTCACTGGAGCACCAGGGGTGCTCGAGCACAGCAATGCATCAGTGCGTTACCCGAGACTAATTAGAGTAGCAACCGTAACGAGCTACCAAACAATAATTGCAGCAGAACGACTAAACGTTAAATTTCAAGTTGAAAAAACAATATACATATATCTAGTTGTCGTAAATTCCCTGAGCGTTCGGAAGAAAGAGTAATCTCTACCAAAAGTGCAGTAGGTTATCCGTACCTTATTGTGCAGTATGCACCACGGGGGGGTGTCGCTTACTTATCAACCCCATGAGATTTACAGTTAACCCCACCCGGCCTGAAAATCCGTTTATAAAAACTATAGGATGCCGCTTTTAGTGTTAACCATTTTAGCGTGTCTCTTGAACCACTAACAGCAATTTACCACGCATACCTAACTCCACCCTTAGCCATAGTACATTGGGGTAGGTCGCCCATACGTACCTAACTCCCGCATCGAGTCGCGTCGGCAGGGAGATTTTGCGGTTCTAGATGCATTCCCTGTACACGGCAGCCACATTACCAGCATCATCCCCTGTCTCCGAAACCCACCCCCTCCCTCATAACTTGTTCCCCATACGTCATAATCCTTTGGTAAAATTCCTACATACCCTACAAGATCCCATTCGTTCCCATTAAGCACGTTCGAAATGGTTGGAAGTCGAATTCTCGTAATATACATCCCCCATTCCTTTCCCATACAATCCCATGCTTATTCACTGCCGGCCGGCCAAACACAATTTCGCCCCGGAATATTAATAGGCTAATTCGTTTCGTAGCTTTGATGCAATACCCCATAAACTGGCACGTGAAATTTTTTCAAGGTGAAATTAATGCTTATTAAAAAAATTCAGTCATGCGGATGCCTGAGTGATTTATTTTGTATGACTTTGAATTGATTTTTTTGAGTTTCTAAAAGAACCGGAAGTCCTCAAAGTGTACGGTTTTTTTAAAGAAATTGTCCTGAGAGTATCGTGTATAGTAGCTCGTATTCGCAAAACACTACGTGGAGATGGTTTAACTCACATTCAGAGACTAGAGAGTAGACGGAGAGCAATGCATCAGCGGTTAATGAGCAAACTTTAATATTCTCCCGACCCAACCCAACCTTTCTTCGCTCTGCCACCCTCACTTCAACCGTATCCTCTTTCGCAGTGCATCCAGTGACATGCACGACCCTTGCGATGCACACGAGCGCCATCATTATTATCGTCGTCGTAACACACCGGGTATACGTTGGTCCGCCCTTCCAAGTTACACTTTGGAAACTCCTCTCTTTACGCCGGGAGCGCAATACTTTGTAAATGCGTGTACCTTCTTGGCCTTTGCTGGAATTTCAATCGATCCTTCCGCCGCCCTAACCCTTGGTTTTTCCATTGAAACAACAATTTGGCAATTTCGCCAGAAGAACGTGCCAGGCTGTAGCATGCTTTTGGTCTCACGTGTATTCTCGTAGTGGCATATTCTTTTGACTTTTTTCGATTCTCAATAAACGACAATTGGCAGAACTTTTTTTATTCTTTAAGGATGCTAATTAAAATTGGTACACGGAGAATACACAAGGAGCGCAATTGCAAACGGTCTCCTCGCTACCACTAGCTCCCCCTTAAGCAACTCGCCGAGGTCGTTAACACATTCTTGGCTTTCTCGCTGCAGAATTTCCCGCTGATATTCGCAAAAAAGCTTCATATTCGAGCTTAATTTCTCGCGGAATTCCCACCACCTTACGAAAGTGCAGAAGTTGCAGGCCATTTGTCCGACCTCTGGGTATACGTAGCACTTGTAATTTCGAGACACGGAGACCGAGCGCCACGTTGAAATTACTTTATTTCGCAAAGTAGCGCGAGACACGTCGATTTACCCGTCAAATAACTCGAGACAATTTAGCTGCGTACTTCGTCCTCGATTTGATAAGGCAATATTTACGGTATCCAAAATGTTAAGCACAAAAAAATTTTTCTCTTCGGTAACGTCTCACCGCACTTTACCTGACGAAAAAAAAACTCCTTTCGAAGGTAATATTAAAATATCAATGTCACAAAAAAACTTACCGAACGCCATACATATATATCCTATTGTCAATAAAGGATTGTTCGGCAATTACAAAAGAAAAAAATTCACCCGATACTTGACTCTCTCTCAAGTCTCTAGTTATATCCGTTGGGGCTCAATTTCCCAGTAATCCGTCCGCAGTACGGAAAAGTGTCGTTCCCCCTTAACTACCCCAGCAGCATTAAGCCGTAGACCTTGATGCCATCCCTGACTAAGCTTATAGTTACATCTAGTTCCTCAACAGGATGATACCAGGGTAGTAGACATGTATATTCGTATAGGTCACAGGGAGGCTAGGATGGATAAGAGAATATATACATATATACATACATAAACAGTGCTTGTGGGTAAATCGGTTCGTAGGTGCCAGCGCGTCGCTATATACATATATATACGCACACTCCTAGCTCCATAATAGGGAAAGCCTATACTCTCTTCGCACTAAATCCTTCAACCTTGAAACCATTACAGAGGCTCTCATTTGGCCGCATACCTTCGTAGAAGACGTCGAAATGGCTTTGGGCGAATACGTAATCCCCGACGAATTCATCGTCCTTCGTAGTGGCACCGAGGGTGTTTACCCTGACGAGTATGACGACGTCTGTGCGTGCCTCGAATTATCCATACCTATGGGAACGGGAGGCCGTGCATGCTTTGTACGCATTGTGCTTTGCAATCTAACTCAACCCGGTAATCTCTAAGCAACCGGATATAACGTACAGCACGGTTCAAAAAGTTTTACGACATGGCGACGACGTATACGACAGTCGGTGGTCTTGCGAAAGAGACTGGTTACACGAACGTTATGGCGTCACCCCATTATTTCTTATCAGCTTATCACGTACTCGATAGACCTTCGGTTTAAATATTTATTGCATTATTAATATATCTATAGTGCAAGTGGGGTATTACAACACAGTAGGTTAGGATAGTTTCGGACCAGCCTCGTGAGGTCCCTCAGGTATGTCTGACTACGTACTGACCTTACCTACTGCGCGTCTGTAATTTTTCCCGAAAAATTTATCTTATCATTTTACTACTTTACGCTATTTTCTTATGCGAAATTATATCTGACAAATCACTCAATGGATCCGTAATTCTACGCTTTGGGGAAAGGATAATTCTCGCTCGGGATGGCTGTGCGTTATAGATTATTCTCAGCTATTCCTCCTTATTCATGTGATTACACGGAGTATCTACCCGTCTCCAGGACTGTACGCACGAGTCTAATGTAAGCCTGTATGGGAACAGGAAACTGCAGTCTAGGCCATATATGTTCTTCAAGTACACGATATGAGTGGATTTAAGGATTAGCACGTGTGCAGCTGTCACGTATCGGCGAACCAAATTCTATTGTTCGCGAAAATTCAAAGGACCTATGTTTGCGCATCCAAAATCATGGATTATCGCAGACATATGTTTATATGTGTATCACGATCTTATCAGATCGTATATATATATATATATATACATATACGAGTTGACATATACACATGCTTTTTAATACTCGATCATCGACAACGGATATTGACTTTGAATTTCGTAAGGGAAGAAAATAATCTCAGTATTTCAAGACAATAAAGGAGTTTACGAAATATGATTATCCCCCAGTACTCTATCGGGTGATCGTTTGTTTGGATCGTGAAATTCATTCCGCGCATGGAGGACTCTTTTACGTTGTAAACCCTAGGGGCGTAGTCCCCTATAAATAAAATCAATATCTCTTTACGCTGAATTGTGTACTCAGTCTATGTATATATATCTTCATATATACATATGTATATTGAAAACTGAAAAGTGGGTCCTTAAAGGGTTTACCTTCATCCACATCCACAAGTAATTACATACGGTCGCCTTGAATTTGGGTTTTCAGTGGGACGTTAAAGTTAGGGTATACCTTGCGGATCTCAGTTTGTCTGAGAAGGTCCTAAGGTACTTTCACGAGACGACGGTGCTCGCCGGTTCCTAAGGAAATCCTTAATAATTCATTACGCCATTAGTGCAGGACTGACGGGAATTTCAATTTCTTGACTGCTTGGGTCTCGCTCAGCTTTAAGGCTCGTCCGTTATTTTCGGTTTAATTAATTTTCATCGTAGACTCTTTCGTTTACCTCTGTGCGTACACACACGCCGATACTATTTCGATCTTACAAATATTCGCAGTATTTTTCGTAAGTGAAATTTAGTGTCCCGATCTCATATATGCTTCGAGAATGTATCGTAGGGTATGGGTACACATTTTTTATATTTTTCGACTGAGAAGTCTCTTCGGAATCATATATGGAGTAGCGAGGGACTAGAGTGCGTGCGAGTGAGAGAGATACAAGGATGACATACGTTAAAGTACTTTTTTTTGTGTTTTTATAATTTTCCCATATACTCGCACGAGATAAAACGCTAATGTTAAACCGTATTTCTATTTTAAGTCTCGTCGCATTCCGAAGACGGCGACGCGAACGTGACAAAAAGTTATTACATTTTTCTTTGCAACCCAGGTAAATGTGGCTTTGTCGCAGCATCCGGTTCGCGAAAGAAAGAGACTGGACTTGACTGTAAAATTGAACAAAAGAATAAAATTATATTTAAATTTTTATTTTTCTCAAATTTTCATCTCGCGTCCACTCAGTCGTATATCTATACTCACTATAGCTAATCTCATGCCCAACTTTATCTAGATGATCATAATAATATTACACAGATATCGAGCGATCTGTCAAAATAGCCATACTCATAAGTCTAACTCAATACATTCGGGATATCGATATCCCATAACCGCTACAGTACACAGCTTCGCGTATAGTCTCGTCAGAAACTGTTACGAATTATAGTCTAACGTGCAGTGTAACCGTATATACATATACACAGACGCATAACTCTTGCCTAACAGATTCATTACGTGCGCGTCAGAATCCCTGATACAACATTGAGAAATTTCGGATAACCCCTCCTTATCAAAATTCAGCCAACGTCATTGATATGCACGATATGTATTATCCGCCATTTTTTTAATTTTCACTTTCATCTTCTCTAATCTCATTCTCCGCCTCCCCGCCCCAAAACTTTCTTCTCCTCCGACGTGGATGCTGCGCCTGGCTTATCCAATCTGTCAATAACCGTCAACCATCAGTAATACCAAGTAATCTGTACAAGGATAGTAGTATGCTCGTCAGTCGAGTGCAGACCGTCGCCTGTGTCGGACATGTGCTCAAAGGATATCGTAGGTGTACTGCGACTATTGTAAACACAGTACGCCTGTATGTTACTTCCTGCAGAGCAGCCTGTCCCAAAGTAACCTAACCAATGAGCCCTCATGGCCGTTGCTGATGGACGAAGGAGGCGAAGGGAAGAGGAAGGTTCGCCGGTCGTTGCATACTACACAATATCGGTACCAGTAGCTCGCGGGCGTGTTACGCCATTATACGTTTCCCAGGCAGAAACCAGCAAAACATACCGAAACTTGTATCGGCTGTATCGGTCGATGTTGAATTATGCGAAGGGCGTGACTGGAATATCGCACTTTACATCTCGCCAGTACGTAAGAGCGAGTCTACGAATTATACGGAATTATACGAGAGCCTAAGAAGGGTAGACGTACACGAAGACTTATTAGTGACAACAGGAGGGGCGATGTATATAGGTATACCAACGAGTGTTATTTTTTGGACGCGGCCATCTTTCTTTTAATATAATTATATTTCGACGATATAAGGGTTGCGATGAAAACAAATTTTATGTGACCTTTCGCTATACCACCTTCGACGTTATTATTACACGTACGTAGGTATAGTCGACTCTGCTTAGCAAACTAGCAACGCCTGTAGCAGCCTCTTGCGTTACTGGCTCTGACGTATTAATTAATACCACGGTTAAGCGTGGCCGTTCTCGCTCCCGGGAACGTGATTAAGAACGGTCAGAAAGAAGCGTGATTTATGGCGAAACAAGTGACTGCCGCGAGAGCGTCGTTCGTTGTAAGCGTCGTTCGTTGGAGGCGTCGTTTGTTGTAGGCGTCGTTGTGCAGTGGGAGTCGTGCGATGGTTTGACGTGACTTTGTTTTTCTTTTGCTAAAGCCCCCGGGGGAGGGGGGGGCACGACGAGCGACACCGGGACGTCGTTCCGATGTGCGTGACGTCGGATTGGAAATCGAGGGGCAAACGGAGTGACGTTTAAACGAGTAAGTGACTGTTGTATGTCTTTTATTTTTTGTTTTACAGAAATCCAAACGCCATGGAGCATCACGGAAGAAGCGACGCTTTTCTACCGGCGAGTCGTGAGAAAAGTCGTTTTCGGAGCGTCACGTGGGAACAATACGATCCCGTACATCAGAAATACTTAGAGATTGGTAAGTCGTACTTTACTGTTTCCTACTGCAGTGAGAAAATGTGAAACTCATTGTAGCCATTGTTGTTGTATTCATTTGTATGCTAAATATAATCTGCCATGGGAATTCTGACGTTTGTCACGGTTCGCAATTAATTTACTTAGAAATGTCCGATTGAGTGCGGCTGTTTCTACTCGAACGATTCCATTCGGTGTTACCAACTTTTTATCGTAACAGTTTTGAATTCCGCTGTTGGCAATGGGATTTATTTGAATAACTAAACAGATCCGAGTATACAAACTAAGCTGGGTTCTAACAGTAGTTGTTAATATCACTGAGAATAGCTGTAAGTCAAGTACACAATTTGTGTAAATTTGTACATTAAGGAGCATTCATAACGGGGAATGATTAAGTTTTAAAAAAGAAAATTACTGACGTTAGGGGGCTTCGCATTGGCATTTCAGTCTGTTATAACCTAACATAACCTCAAGCAAACCCATCACAGCCCCAAGTGGCTGGGGTTGGTTAAATTTTGAAAGTTCAGTGTGAGCGTCACTTTATAATATAATTTGTAAAAAAAAATTCTTCTTGTAACTTTACAGAAAAGTCGCAGTGCCATGGAAATTTAGTTATTCTATGCAAACTTCTGATTAAGGTGCATAATGGTATATATACAGGAACACCCTGTATTATCTGTTACCTACACTTTGGCGATTGATGATTTACTTTATCTCACGTAACACGCGAAAAGTATCTCGGACACTTTGCGAAATTGCAAAATAATTCTCAAATAATACAAAATTCGCTGTAATGGACGTTCTGACGTAATATTGGAAAAGGCAGGATGAAATTCTGAAACTCATGTCGTGTGTGTACATATTTATACTTATATGACTATATGTATATATATTCACCCTCTGTGCCAAGAAACAATCTTTCACGAGGTTACGCGCAGGCTGTATGGACCCTTCGGAAATAACGTAAGTCATCTGTGCGTGTAGCGAAAATCATCGTTTAATCGAGCGTTGTGGCAGCCACCACCATCCCGGGCTTGTACTGCGTAACGAATTACAACATATCAGCCGGCAGGCTGTTCACTGTTACATTACGTCATAATGGCGCCTCTGCTGCGCTATCACAAAGATGGCGCTTATCATCGCAGCGTAAATGCATATATGCAGCTTTATGTCACATTTATTAGGCGGCTAATATCTGCTGGGTTGATTTCGTGCTGTGAGTGTCAATGTCATCGCATCGAATGACGACAGCGACGACCAATGGGAGTGACGGGAAGGTGACGACAGGTTTTCGAGTTATTTTCAATACGCGACCACTCTGACGTAGATCCTATACCAATGGGAAATTTTGAAAAGTGACGTATGAATTTCAACATGAATTTACACTTTCAATCACGTAATGTCCGAAATACATACGTGTAAATAGCAAATACATATATCGATCTAGTCGTTAATGCTTACGAAGCGAATGAAAGATGGCGCGAGTTTACAAATTCCAAAATATCATTCCGCGCCTCACGCATGCGTTCTGAACGAAGGAACGAGGGAAACGCGACTATCATTTCTCATTCGGGATGAAAAATCGCAAAAACTGATAGCATCCCCTACTATAACATCAACTTCCCATCCCGTCTCACCCCTCTTCTGTGTTACCGGCCTAAGAAAAATGTACCGGAAAAATTGTCCGAGGAGTGATTAATTTCACCCTTGTGTCCCGGAAAAGGGTGGGAGGCGGGGGGGCGTCGCTCCTTTCCTCGTTGTCTCGTGAATTCTCGGAAAAAAAATCATGCAAATTCGAAACGATATCGCGTGAGTGAAAAAGCTTGAAATTAGTTGAAAGCTAAAAGAAAGAGGGGAGAAAAAGAGAAAATTGGAACAATATATCGATAATCTATTTATCCCGTCTCTTTCCGGATTCAAAAGCTTTATCCTGGATTCTATTGGATGCCATTGGGGTTATCTCTAGCAAATAGGGATACGTACTATATGGGAAAATAAGTATGAAAAACTGACAATTAGAGGCTTACAGTCGTCCTCGTCTACTTTTTCCCCCGTGTCCACTTTCCGCGTTTGTCGCAACGCGCACGTGTGCTTTATTATCTTTTTTCTTTTTTTTTCGCTTTCTTTATCCACTCCCATAGCGAACTCGCACTAAAAACGTTCCTCGTCCTGGCATCAATTAGGTCCGTGTATTGCAGTCGGGCTTCGTGCATGGGCAAAGCAACAAATTGGCACCATAACTTAGGCGAGGAAACCAGCGCTGCGACTGCCGCATCGTAACTTCCTCTGCTTTTGTCC